>WHPZ01590496.1:0-29825 GCA_016617965.1 Macrosiphum rosae
CAAAATATTAATATTTAGTTTTCAGGGTATTGTAACGTGCCAACTACTTCAGTTGTTGTGTAGATGTATTTGAATGAAAACCACGAAGTTGATAGAGTATAATTTTTGATATTTATTCAACTTAGTAATTTATTGTAAGTTATATATATATATAAATGATTTGATTTTGACAATGGTAAACGAGACGTGATTCTGTAGTATTCTGGTGTCTGCTCGAGTTGAGACTGGAGCTACTCATCTGATGGATGGTTGTCCATCGACGCATTTCATCGGGTAATTCATTAGATCCCTACCACGGCTTTTTTAAATATTAAAATTGGTACACGCGCCGCAAAACGCCTGAGGTCATTTCTGACGTCTTTTACGTAATAATGTTATATTTTGCGGATTATATATTTCCAAAGTCATCAATTTGTACTTATTCGTGTTTCCTAGAATATGGATTATTGTTATTATTATTATGATTATATTAATATTAATATATTATGATTATTATTATATAATATATTACATGCATGTACTTATCACGTGTTTAATACGCGTCGCGCGGTACCTTTGATATTATTACCATTAGTCCTATTGAGGTATGCCGCCCGGGGTTACGTGCTCCCTGCAGAATTTGTGTCTATTATTGGATATATTATTATTATTATTATTATTATATACGTAGTCGCAGCTCGTTACACCTCATCGCCCTTTCAAAGGTTTTTGTAGGGCTACAATTTGTAGAACTACAAAAATCATTAAAATCGCCCATAAAGGAATGTTTTCATAAAGACATGGACAATATACATAAATACACAGGTAGTACATAAGTTTACAATTACAATATATAAATCATTAATAATTGTCATAACGACAATTTTACATAATTTCTTTTCATGAAATAAAAATTTTCATTGTACTTAATTTCTTTTCAAGACATAATAATCTCTTTTTACTTACAATATAATTTTGATTACACATAATATAACATATGAATATAATTTTCATTTACATAACAATATTTTTGTTTTCCATAACATAACAATTTTCATTTACATAACAATATTTTTTTTATTTATTTATTTTTTTTTTCATTTGATTTTAAACATAATAATTAATAATTTGGTAAAACAATGCTACATTGATAATTAATACAATAATGCTACAATAGCATTTGATATAATAATAAATTGCATGTTAGTTTACAGATTATATATATTCGTTAATTACAAAAATGTTGGTTAATGGTAATATTTAATATCTCCAATGGAAATACAAACCAGTATATTTTAATAAGTGCGTGTTTAAATTTAGTTTTACATTATCTTTCATTTATTATTGATGGCAATTTAGCACCTGTAATTAATTTACTTGTAGCTGTTACTTCATTACCCTGCATATATCTGTTTTTAATTATCTCATTATCTTCATACGACTTACATTGCACTAACAGGTCCTTGTAGTTCGTATGATTGTGGATTATCTTTAATCATTGTTTCATACACTTGTTGTGTATACAATTTAGTATTTACTTTTACTAATTGGTTCACTTATTTGTCTTGTCTTCCTGGTACTCGCTCTTTTTAAAACATTGGTGTATCGATACAGTACGTATAATACTAGGTATAATACTTAAAATTAATAAAAATAGAATCAATCCTAATAGTGCGTAAATCATATAATATTTAGTATCTTTTGCATTTCCAATCTGCCTATATCGTTAACAGTTTCTTTAGAACTAGTTGTTTCCTCACTTGACCCACTATACTTGTTGTTAATTATATCAGAACTTGTTGATTTAATTAATACGACTTCCCTAGGTTTCTGATCTACTAATTGTATGCTTTCAGATTCACTTTCAGTTAAACTAGTATTACTATCTTTCTGACTCATTAATCAATAGTCATAATCATTTAATTAAATAATGTAACAAATTCAGGATAAACAGAATTAAAATGTAATTGATACACTAGAGTAAAATAAATTTAAATTGTACGTAAATAATTAATTCGTTGATGAAATATATCTAAATATATAATAAAAACAATATGTATAATTAACAATAAGTAAATAAATGATTAAATAAATAAGCAAACAAATAAATAATAACAACTGTTATTATTATCTTCAATTAACTCGGTTGCTCCAATAATTTATTCAAATCTATTTATTTAATAATTTATTTAAAGTAAATTAATTAATAATAAAAATTTTATCTTAACTTGTCTAACTTAGAATTAATTTAAATTAATTAATTAATACGATTTAAAATTAAACTAGTTACTCTTTTTTTTTTGCATTATTTCAAATTAATCAGCCAATCCGACATCTATTCAAAAATAGTAACTCTTATTAACTGGTTCAATTGAATTAATTATATATATTTTTTTTATAAAATCAACCTATTCTTTTCAACACGTAAGGACTTATTTCGGCCTTATAAAATAAAATTCAAAAATATAGACTCACTGTCTTCAAATAATTCACAATATCAGGACTTACTTTACGGCCTATAAATAAATTCAATAAACTCGACTTCAAATTGTAGCAAAATTCAAAACACGGAAGGACTTATAACGGCCTATATAAACTAAATAAAATCTCAACACAGACAACGATTTAATTCTCTAAATAAATTCAGAAAATATAAGATTTACTTTTGGCCTATAAATAAAAATTCCCAATAAATTCTCAATACATTCACCAATATATTCAACAATAAATATTTAACCCCATTTATTAAAATAAATATTTTATAATAATTTTTAAAATTATTATAATAATCAACACAAAATTTTTCAATTAATTACCACGTAAGAATTTGGAACTGTAGTCCTAAATAACAAACTAAATAAATTCAACTATTTATTTAAAAATGTTAAATAATTTAATCAAGTAAATTTAAAATAAAATTTCTTAAAATAATTATTCTCTGAAATAATTAATCAAATAAAAAAAAAATTCCCTTTAAATATATTGTCTAAAACAATTAAACTGAATTTCCATTCTATTTCAATAAATTAATTTTATTCTTAAATAATTTTATTATTTTATAAAATTATTATTTAATTAATTATAATGACAACACAATTTAGTTCTATTAACTGATGCGTAAAATATAAATTGTTCAGATGTAAACTGAAATGACTAAATTGACAGTGTAAACTAGATAACGAAATATACCGTGCCTTGTATATGTAACATATCGTATTATTACCGTGGTATATCACCGTGCACACACTGAATATTCTTCAGTGTTATAACCGTGTATATACAGTGAATATTTTTTAGTTTTATAACCGTGCATACACCCAATATTTTACAGTTCTTTAACCGTGCGCACCCTGCAATTCTTTTTTTTCATTCTATTTAATTGCCATTAGTTTAGAGGACGCAACCTGGATATTTTTATTAACAATTGTTTTCTCCATCTTATAACATAGCTAAGTTACGCTCGGCAGATGACGTTTAGCTCAGTTAGAATAAAATTCAGAGTGAATAATCGATTAATTATGAAACTATTGATGGTAAGAAGATTATCTGTGTTTATATGTTTGTTTTTTACGATTGTTCAGTTTTTTAGTGATTTATGAGAATTTTTAATTTACGATATATTATATACGCTTAACTTGCTAAAAAATGTATGTATCGTAAAAAACAAACACACCAACACATATAATGTTCTTACCATCAAGTTTCATAATAAGTCGAATCACTCTAATTTTTAAACTAACGGAGCTAAACGTCATCTAATTATAAATATAGTTTAAAAATTAGGAATAAGAAATTAATTTATTTAAGTAATTTTAACATTTATTGTTTTATTTTTAGTAAAAATGTAATCGTGTACATTTAAACTATTACTTACATATAGTTACCACCTGTTTACATCAAATATCTTTTTTGAAATGTAACAATATAATGCATAATTTAAACATCTTTGTATAAAAAAAATTAAGATGATCTATATAAAAAATTATAATAATAACAACATATTATTATAAGGTGTAATAATTAACAATTTCATAAAAAAAATGTACTCTATATTACACATCACTTAAAGCTAAATATTTTTGAACTTGCAGCTGGTTCCACAATTTTTTTCGGGGCATGTCTCAAATAATTGTCAGTTACGTTGTGGAATTTTTGTTCATCGACAGGAGTTCTTCAAAATCCAGATAATGTTTCTGTAACAATTTATTAAACTATTAAAATACTATCTGTCATATTTATGTTTTAACTTACCATAAATCACTTCAAAAAGCTTAAGATCTATGAACTTCCTTTTAGTTTTGCCTTTATAACTAAATTCACTTAGAAGTTCATAATTGAAACAGCTGTTTATAGCTTCTTTTATTGAAGCACTAATCGACGAGTTGCAACCAATTTTCACAAAAAGATAAGATTTCTGAAATGATCCAGTCGATTAAATATATACCATTTTAAACAAATTAAGTTTTCGATAAAATAAAATATAAATGATTTACCAATTCTTCTTTATAATTTATGTTATCTTCATTTGGTTCTGATAGATATTTTTCAACAATCTCTAACTCATCATTAGTTTTTACAGGAATAATATTTATCAATGCTGACGGCAACAATTGGCACTACCAAAGCTCTAACTCTAGAGTCTGCCTTCATAATTACTTGCACCTTGTAGTCTAAATTTACAATTGACTTACATATTTGACTATTGGATTTATTCAAAATTGTAAGCTGTATCATAATTTGTTGTTGAATGGACTTCTGAGATTTAGTTTTTTGAATAATCAAAGACTTAACCTCTGAAATAATTCGACAACAGCAGCTTTCTAAAATAAAGTAATAAAATATTATTCATCAACTTTGGAAATATCCAAAACATCAGTATTTGAACAGTTACCAATAATATTTAAAACAGAATGATGGTCTGTCAAAAAGTCTTCATAAGTTGCATCATTAATGAAACTAGTTAGTTGATCAAAATCTTGGGTATTATGTAAATTTGTGTTACTAGGTGTTTTTATAGTAGTAGAAACTAAAAAAAAAAATTGCAATGGTTAAAAAATAAAGAATAAATCGGTAATACCTATAACTGCATATCTTACCTGAATCTACCTCAATGTTGTCACAAGTCTTGTTTGTTATTGAAGTATCAAGATTAACAACATTATCATTTGAATCAGTAACTGAATAAACAAACAATAACTTTTAAATATATATACTTTTATAATGATATCACAGTTAAAATATAAAAATWAGGTACCTATAAATATACTTTTGGTTTTAGGAGGATACTCTTTAGCAGGTGTCTTTAAAGTAGTTTCTCGCATGTARTTTGCACCATCAAGATTATCCTTTATCTTGGAAGTAGAAGAAATACTATCACCCCCAGAACTTTCTATATTAAAAATGAATAAATTATACCAATGATTTGTTTTGAAATTAAGATGAAATAAAAAACAATGTATTAGTGACTCCTAAATATACTTTTTATCTCATCCTCTTTGTGATTATAATTGTGTTCAAGTTCTGCTGTGTTTATATTACCATCATCATCGGAATTTGTTACTATAATAATATATGCCGTAATGATAAATAATTAGTAATTTCACAATCATGCATAAATTTATGCATAAACATAATACTATAAAATATCTATATATTATGTAACTGCAATGTTTAGTTACAACCTATATAGTGCTTAAAATTAATTTATAAACTTACATAACATTTCATCAGATTTAGAATAATATTTTTTGTTTCTCCTTCATTTGTACTGGTTACTACATTTCAACAATTTATATACATATTATTATTACCTTTAAAACAATTTTATTAAAAATAAATAGAAATAAGTAATAAATTACTAGTTGAATTGATCCGACTTGTTGGTGGTTTTGAGAGACTAGGATTAAATTCTTTTTGTATATCACGTACACATTTTGCCATTATTCTAATTTTTTTAGGCGATGGATATTTTGGAGATAAATAACTTTTAACATTGCAGTCATTTTCATCAGATGAATCTTTTTCAGACCAAACCTTAGACACTGCTTTTGATTGTAATGCCTTTTCTAATTAAAAATAAAAATAATAAACAAACACACTTATTTTATTCATAAAAATATATACTAACTAAACGGCCCAGCTACAATTGATACTGCATAGTATGTACCATCCTCCTCATTAGGTATTAAACTCTTATTAATCATGTTTTCTATCTGCGATGCAGTAAAAAATATATATTTCTTATCTGTTTGGCAATATGGAAACCAGCACATCATTTTTGTATTATTAATCCATATTTCTGGCACATATTGAACCTCATTAGTAGAATTGAAAATAACAACATACCATGGCCTATAAATTAAATGTAAATATTACAATCAATCATAAAAAAATTAATTAATTCAAATTCTAACATACTATCTTCAAACTTACTTCAATAAGTCTATAATCACTTGTTATTAATTAAACAAAAATGTGTTGTAATAGACAGTTGATCTATTGTGTATTGGTAATTAAAAACTGTAACTACTCATTACAAATTTTGGTGAATTCATTAAGGTTTTTTGAAATCTAAGCCCAATCATGTAATATTTTAAGTTGGTTTTTTGATTATTCGATCAACAACCTTGCCTATCCAGCAGAGTACCTATACTGTTGGTTGGGATATAGGTAAAGTGAATAAACTTTTATTTTCAAGTTAATCACATACAAATGACACTTTAAGACTATAAGACTACCTATATGAGTTGTTAATAGGTCTATAGTTTATAATGAATAGTCAATCTGTTTTTTTGTGCATTTTATTCATTGAGTTTCTATTAGCTTTTCAATTATTGGCATTCATTATATTTATCGTTAGTTGTCACAATCAAAGGTTATTTAATAAACTGTAGGCAGATACTATTTTAGGCCAGGTCAATCAGAGAAAAATGTCCAAAAAGTCTATCAACTTATTTGAAATTGCAAAAAAAAAAATAATTTGAAGGGTTCTTCGAGAGAAAATATTTTTAAAAAATGTTAAGATATTATAAAGTAATTTTTGGTATTTTTGAGGTCATTTATAAGTAATTTTTTTGTGTTAGTAAGTCATTTTAATATATTTTTAAAGATTTTTATTTCATTAAGTTCCGGGCCCTATTTATAACTATAAAGAATCACGAGAATTATTGCACAAAAATCAATGTAAAATAATATTACAATTCAAAACAATATCAAACATAGAAAAAGATTAAAATACATCAATTATCAACTGAAGATTTTCAAAAATAAATATAATTTCTTAAATGTTTGATAACGTATGCGACTATCATGCGACTAAACTTTGTCAACAACTTTTTACCAGTTGACAAATACTCGAATGTTTTTCGTTCGATTAAAGTCATACCACAATTCAAGAATTTTTTTATCACAAAATTAAAACATATCAACCCTAATTTAGAGGGTAAAAAAAGGATTAATTTATAAGTGAATATAGACAACTTTAAAATTATTTATTACTAATGACATATTATTTTAGTAGGTATGTATAAAAATAAGAGTCTGAGGATATATTTCAAATTGCTATAACACAAAATTATAATGCATTTTAGTCAATTGAATTATTATTATAAAAATAAATTAAATTTCTAACATGTCTGTTTATCTGATAATATTTTTATTGGATACTTGAACTTTAAACTCAGATTAAGTATAAAATTGTTCCTTTTGTAATAGAATTCTAACACATTAATTTCCTTACGAATATTGAGACATAAAGCAGTAGGTAATATTAAGTCACAATACTTAAACCACCATTTAAAACTACACTGCAGTAAGCAGTAAGCCACTAAGCAGTGACTCCATTTTTGTCGAAATCGAGTTTTTGGTGTCTATCGATAGATATTTTAAACCTCTATCAATTCCCGTAATAAAATTTAAGATTTACTCATTAAAAATACAAATAAATTGATAAGAAAATGAGATAATATGCAAATTAGCACTTTGTCAAAAATACTATTTCATTGTTTCCTGAAAACTACGATTCTGGAGTTACTGCTTAGTGGCTTATGACGGCAGTACAGGCCACGCATTGATATAATTATAATTTGAATGTAAAATGAAAAAAATTATGAACTGCCTTTGTTAAATATATGTACCTAATTACATTAATCACAATTGATTATAAATTATAAAAATATATTGATTTTCAGTTAGACAGTTAAACAGTTATGTTTTATTTTAAAATCAATAATGAACATCACATTAAATATTAATTAATACTTTATGGATACAACTTACCACTGAGCAGCCATTTTAATTGGTGTAGTCAAGCAGGGAGTAAATAAATCTGCAGGCAAGTCTGGATGCATTGGAAGTGTTTGATCTATTTGACATGCACCTAGTTGAATACAACTTTTGAAAGAAGATCCTTCCGCACTAACAAACAATGGGCTTTGGGTAGCATTATGCTGAAAATTAAAGTAACAAATTATTTAATATTAAATAGACACAGATGTGTATTGAGTATTCATTACCATATTAAAATGTTCATGAAAAAACATGTTCATGAAGTATGGTTGTATGACATTATATAACTTCTTGAAAAAAAGATATTTTATTTTTATTTTAAAGTTAGAAATAAACAGTTACTTTTTAAGCAAAGTTGAAAATAAAATAACATTATCATAAATATGACAATAGTTCTAAGGTACTATATTATGTACATGTATATTTAGGTACGCTACAATACATAAATATTTAAACTATATTATGGAACATTTTAAGCGTACCAAATAGATAAATTACCTTAATTACCTAATTGATCAACAAATAATAAACATTAGATACTTTTGGTATCATCTTATCAAATTTAATCAATTTATTGTTGATGCATTCCAATAATTGAATGAAACCTTTGTACCTATAATTAGAGTTGTAATTATTGAGAATTTAAGGGAATAACATAAATATAATATAATATACATTCTAAAGGGTGCTATGTTAAATTTGTAATTTTATACTAGTCTAAACTTGTTATAACGATTATAAATAATAATACATAACTTATTAAAAAAAGGAAATGCATTAGTTAAGGGGACGTTACAGTGACATTTGTTGCATCCGTCTTACAAGTGCGTAACATAGCAAATTGTACACTTAGGAAAACATGTTTAAAAACTAGAACAATTGAGCTCTAATAAAATTTAAAGGTATAACTATTATCTAGACTATGACATAGGCTTTTTATTATATTTTAATTTATAGCAAGCTATGTGTATTTTAAAACTGTAAACTGTTAGTACATTTTAAAATACACATAACTCTCTTTATAATTAAAATATAATAAAAAGCCTATGACATTGTCTAGATAATAATCTTAACTTTAAATTGTATAAGAGGTCAATTCGCTCTAATTTTTAAGCTAACAGAGATAAACGTGTTCAGCAGAGCGTACAATTTGTTATGTTACACACTTGTAAGATGGAGACAACAAATGTCACTGTAACGTCCCCTTAAGTACCTATCTACCTAGTCAGTTTTCTTTGTCACACTATCAATAATTCAATACGTCATATAAATTTAATTGTCGATTAATTTTTTTCTATACAAATGAATATTATAAAACTATATAGTATATAAATATTTATCATATTATCTTAATTTCACGGTTTAATTCAAAACTAATAATCAGTATAAAAAAAAAATTATAAACAAAATAAAATAATATATACCAAATCTTCTTTTTCATGCTTTTCGGCAAATTGGCTGAATAATTTTATAATCATTCCTGCATTTGAACAATCATAGACATAAATTGATGGTGATCCCATCTAAGATTGAAGATCGTATATGGACAATGGAATGTAATGGGTATATGTCTAACAAAATTGTTATAAACAATAAACATAAAAAAAAAGTTCATAAATAATAATAATTGAAAACTAAAATCAACTAACCTTGTTAAACACCCAAATTTCACCATTTACTGTAGGTTTTGGAACTCAATGTCCATTATAGTGGAGAAGTACTCTATCTTCTTTTGCATTTCGTCTCATGGAAACGCACAATTTTTTTACTTCCTTTATAGTCGGGTCTAATGATTGTGTGTACCGTGCTCTTGGCTGCCACCTTTCGTACTGTTTTTGCAAATTGATTATAATTATTACCAGTGCTTCCTGAGGGACCATCATCAATGGATCTAATTCAGTACAAACACGTTAACAAAAAAATTACATTAATTGATGACATTTCATCATCACCAACCATGTAATTATGGTTGTAATGAAATCTATACCTATCCAACATTCTAGACGGGCGCAGGGCTGCACTTTTAAAACGTCCAGTGGGTCTACACCTACGTTTAGGCACATTACGCGAGCAAAACTCACAGATCTGAATCCACGAAATAAAAACAAAAATAAAAACACAAAATTGATAAAAATTGATAACAAATTCAAAACGATGTTCTTCTGCGACTGATTACACAACTCACTCTTTCTTTGAGCCGCCATGAGTTTACCACTGCGTCCACGGGCTTGATCTCCTCCGTGTGACGCTTCTTCGTGAAGTCGGCGATGCCGGACGATAATTTGGACGTTTCTTCCATTCGTGCAGACGTCCACATATGACATTCAGCGACGGCAAACAGGCGTGCTCGCGACCTCGACGACACAGGGTGATAGCGCAACAGTTGGTTGATGCGCAGTGGCGTCGAAACCACGTCGAAACCGTCGAAACCACGCAACGAACGACAACAGACTGGCGGGAAGTCACAGTACACCTTGCACTATGTCGTTATTGTCTATGGTGAATTGGTGAAAAGCACGACTGTTGCTGCTGATCGTGATGAAAACAAGTGATACCGTCGCCATCTTTATCACTGATATATAAACAGAATATGCTTATATATGTCGGTAATTGTTGTTGTTGAAGTTTTCTTTTTATCGCCTTACCATTTTTGTGGTTTTAGTGGTGACAGCGGTCGTTGAGCGAATCACAACCGACCGACGACGTACGTCCTCTTGACGTGTCAAATGATTATATTATTGTTTTTTTTTTTCATTACTATTATTATTATTATATATTTTTTTCTAATTTTCAAAATATCGATTTGGTTTTTTTAACTGTCATTTTTTTTTAAAATCTTCATTCTACTCACTGCGAAATCGTCAAAAATTTGTTTTCAAACGATAACATTATTCTCGACAGTTTACTTTCACTCCATACACACAAACGTGTATACATAATTAGTAGGTACGCGTTTTTGTATTCTTAGGTAGTATATGCGCAACATATATTTCATTGAAATATAAATTTTTTTTCTTTGATCAGTGCCAAAAACGGTAAGTTTACAGTACTCGCCGTAATGTACCTAGACCATACAATTTAAGGTTGAGGTTACCTCGTTCGTAATAATAATAATATATTCGATTGTTGTTTTTAATTAGTAGAAATGGACCGAAGACCATCGTCTTACAGATCGAGTTCAGATTCGTCCAAACCATCGTGTCATAGTTGCGTTATATGTTTTAAAAGTCAATCAATTTATTCAATTGGTAGTTGTGATCATCCTGTATGCTACGAGTGTTCAACTTCTATGAGAGTGCTCTGCCATCAAAAGAAGTGTCCGATATGCAGACGAATACTGACCAAGGTTTTTAATACAATATTTTATCCTTAATTTCTAATATATGAATCTATGGTATATATATCTATGGTATCATTCAACTCTTCTAACAATTATTATAATATGTAATACTTACCATTATGAGTTTAGAGTCAGAAAAGTCTAATCAGTTATAGTAATATGTATACATTTTTTTTAAAACTTAAAATAATTAGTAGATATCTGGTGACATTTCTGACATCGGTGGGAAAATATATATCAAAGACAAATAAGCATATTGAGTCTTGGCGATATCTACCTAACAGTAATAAATATATTACTGGACGAATAAAATACAGTAGCAGTACTTTTAACATTGGGATATTTTAGAGAAATTATTTGGAAACTTAGATAAGTTAAGATTAAAAATGTTAGATAATTTATTTACAGTATCTAACTATTACTGTGAGTCAAAAAGGCAATTCTTGAACAATTCAATTTTAATTAAGTTCATTTTGACTTATAACCTCTCCATACAAATTCCAACTGTTATGGTTATTTATGTTACCACTACTACAGCATCAATAAACAATCTTTAACTTACATTTCATTGTTTTTCACTTTTTCAGTATATTTTGATTTTTATATTTAAAATTCACTGCATAAAACTACAGGTTTTCAAAAAAAATTAACTTAAATTTTGACAACCAATTGGCGTTTTATTGACTGCTATAAAAACATTTAGTGCGTACTAAAACTACTTTTACTAAATATACTAACTAGTAACTACCTATATCATGGTCATACTCATATACATGTTCAGAAAACTTAATTCTATTATTTCAAAATTGTCAAAAATTTGTTTGATTGCATTTAGCTAAAAATAGTAATCACAAATACATTCTAAAAAAATATGTTGGTGAGTTCATAGAGCAAATTTTCTAGATGAATATATATTTTATATAATTTAATGCAAAGACATGGTAATGTATCATCCTTAATTTTAAATACGCAGTGACAGCTTTTGAAATGGTGCACAGAAGCATGTGAACCCAATCAAAAAAATACAAAAAAAAATATAAAAAAGGTGCTCTGCTGTACAGTAGGTTACAAGTGGGTCACTGTATAATGGATGGTGTTAAATTTGAATTCAATGATATAATATCATTGTATAAGAAAAACGATTCTGAGTGGAGGCGGTATGTCAGTCTAGGTATAAGACATATTATATACTTATCTATGGTATTAAAAAAAATTGACGTATAATAGGTACCTATAATAAATTCCAAATTAATCATATCACAATATCCATTAGGTACTTATAACGCGTTATACATCAACAACAAACTCTGATACTATCATAGATATATAGTAGTATACTTATAAGTTTCAAGTACAAACGAATAATATTATACAATCACAACAAARTAACTAAAATAGTTATTYTAGGTTTTTAATATGTAATTTCGTCCAAATTTGAACTTAAAATGACTATAAAAATAAACTGTGCCAATGTAGTTTTTAGATTTTTTGGTAACAGAATTAACTACTTACGTGGAATCTTGTTTTAAATTTTCAATCCTTAGAAATAAAAAAAAATTTGTGCCTATGTATTTTTAATATTTTTCAACTGATATTGGAACAATATATTAGGAGCCTTGTATTCAATATTTACATTTTTTGGCCCCACAGATAAAACTTTATTGACATTTAAAAAACCAAAAAAATTGAAAACTGAAAATGTCCGTTTCCGTCTGTTTCTGAAAAACAGCTCACTCAAAATTTTTTCAAAATTGTATAGTGTATAGGAAATGCTAATATAAACATTCAGTGAAATTTTCATGTATCTACATTCCTTTTGAAATTATAACAAAATAAGGAAATCTTATAAGGAATTTTGTATTACATTTTAAAATCTTAGATTTAAAAAGTAAAATTTTTACGAATTCTTAACTCAAAATAATTTGCTAATTTTCATGATTTTTCCATATTTTGTCAATTTTTAAACTTTAAACGCTTATAAAAAAAAACTGACTAAGGATTTTTCATATTTTTCATCTGCCTTTGAAACAATATACTAGGAGCCCTCTATTAAATTTTCAAGCTTTTTTAACCAAAAAATAAAGTTTTATTGATATTTATAGAATAAAAAACTAAAACAATTGGAAACTGAAAATGTTCCTTAATAGCTCAAAATAAGTCAAAATATTTTAAAAAAAACATGGTGTATAGAAAATTCTAATATAAACAGTCAGTAAAAATTGCATGTAGCTACGGTCATTTGTTTTAGAGTTACACAAAAATCAAAATCGATTTTCTCGTAAACAGATTTTGCGTAAAAATTCCCGTTATTCCTTGTGTCGCGATGTCGGGTCGTTTGTCGAAACGATAACACTTTACACTGTACATTATCCATTAATTTCGTTATTATAATACATTATTTTGGTATGCACCTATAACAAAATCAATATTTTTACCATCTTATATCAGTGTCTTATATATTTCTTGTACACCACCTTAGGTGAACCTCACGAGCCGCCACTAGGGGTAGATATAAACTCACCAGCAGATAATCGTGAGGAAATACATAGAAGAATCACAGCTAGAAACAAATGCTATGATTCAGTAGTCCAACTATTTAAGTCAAAAAAGTTATAAATAGTTACGGTCAAATAGAGGACTTAATGCTCTATTCAACGATACCAATATAGTAGCCATACTCGGGGGCCAGAGATTAAAGTGGGCCGGAAATATATGGAGGGAAGAAGGCTAACTTATACGAACAGTCACAAAATAGGCCTAAATAGCCTTAGATAAACCAAAAAAAAAAAACAAGTACATTGTACAAAATATAATCTATTCTAATCCGTAATCACTGACTATAAAATTAGGTTTTGTAGAGTTGTTGAAATGTGCCATGTGTTGACATTATGTATGGCGGTCATCAAATTCAAATTAGGAACAGTAGCGTATACAGAGTATAAAATAGATCTGTCTTTAGTTTATATTATAATATACACATAACACATACAGGGGTGGATCCAGAGTTAAAAAACTGTGGGTCAGGACATTTCAAGGGGCCACTTATTAAAGCCAGATTAGAAATCTATACTTGTGTACTAGTAGGTATATAAAACAAAAAAAAATTAATTTATACTGTATGTTTGTTTATTCGATGGTCCAAGTGTCCAACTACCCAAGATCTGAAAAGAGGCCAATTTGATTACCAAATATTAACTGTGGGTCAGCTGACCTCCTGAACCACCCCCCTCCCAAGATCCGCCCATGAACACATACCTAGTTAATATTTACTTAAACTTTTTACATTTTCAATCCTGCTTGAAATCTTCATTAATTTTTAAATCTTAGTCTCAAAGTTACAAATAATTGATAAAATATGTTTTATACATTGATTAGTAGTTGGTTTACATTGAAATATAAAAAACTTTGAACACATTACTTTGTAATAATATACAAAGTTGATTTAAATTGTATCTAAGTATAATCCACTTAACTCGACTTATATTAATTCATTTTTATTATTATTACAGGTTATTTTTACCAAAAATGAGTTGGATTTGTTTAAAAATTTGGAAGAACGTTCATATCCCATTTATAACAAAACGTACGGCATTGCATTTGGTGATCTTTCTGTGAAAAATTCCTTTGACCAATTACTGCGTTGCTACTGTAAAAAATGTTATAAGCGTCCAGAGTTTACATCATTTGAAGAACTAACGAAACATATGGAACAAAAACATCGTCTTTATGCTTGTCGTCTTTGTGTGAATAATATAAAGGTAATTTAAATTAACCATTAATATCATTTTATTTACTTATTAGGTACTTTATATTTTTGAACTTAAATCTATCAATATTTAACTATGAATTGATTTTACAATGATGTGTGTTTTTTATCTGTTTGTCGTCACCTTTTTGAATAGTAAAAATGCTTTGACTTTCAATTTCGCTAGTAGCTATTGGTGACAAATTAGATCTAGTTGGTACCTTGGAGTGAGAGGGAGGGATTAAAAGTAAAAAATTACTTTACTAGTAGTCTTAGCTATTTTGTTGTAATTCAAAAATATTATTCATGAGAACTTCAAAATTGTACATTATTATAATTTATATATCTACACAAATACCATTTTCAAAGTATTTAGATTAAATTTGAGTTATTGTCTATTTTTACCACTAACCTATTAACACTGCTGTGTAGTCAGTCCGTATTGACTATAAAGTTGGTAATAATAATGTATGATGTTAAGAGGAAGTCGCACTCATATGTGTTGTCTCCGTCGTACACTCGTATGTGTGTAAAATGGAGACAACACAATATACAGGTATGACGTCCTCTTAATATAGTACTATTTTAAAAATTATATATTTATAATAATAGGTGTAAAAATGCCATTGTTTTTGGAAAGCAATACTGCTTAATAAATATATGATAAAATAAACTTAACAACATCAAATCAGTTTTTTTTTTTTTGTTTGTTTTACATTGAATTCAAATTTAACATATCCGCATTACTTACCTAGTGACTCAATGACAAAGTACACTCGAGTCTCGACTCCATCTGTATACAGTGGAGCGGTTTCCTACTCTCCTTTTTTTATAATGTATAAATACTAAAAAATTAATTTGTGATTGTGTATTTACCTTAATAATTATAGATGTTTCCAAGCCAAAGACGTTGGTATAACTATGATGAGTTAACTAAACATGCAGAATGTGGAGACTCCGATAATACATCTCACCGGGGTCATCCTGAATGCCAATTTTGTAAAGGTCGTTACTTAGACATAGACGAGCTCTATAAACATCTAACGGATAAGCATTTATTTTGTCATATTTGCGATGATGATGGTATTGAAGACGATTTTTACCCGTGTGTATTCAATTTTTAAGATCTATATAGTTTATATTATTATGTTACCGTCAATTATATAAATTAGGTAATAACGTAAATGCCTATCCATTATCATATATTCCTAACATTAGTAGACGATATCGTCAATGACATTAACTGACAACATAGGCAAGGTTGTAAAATTCAAATATATTGTTAACACATTTACAACTATGACAAGGAAATTACTTATATTTCTTATACTGATAGACAATGTTGATAATTTTGTTTAGAGAAATATTTAAATTGGGTCAGAAATTTCACAATGCATACAAGATAAATTTAAACTTAATATTACATAATATAAAATAAATAAATTGAACCATTTGTTTCCACAATTTGATATACCCTGACACTTTGAAGGTAGGTACTATAGGTAGATACTTGATACATGTTATGCAATGTGCAAGTAGTAATGTGTGTATACAAATATTATAATTGAATTAATATATAATTATTAATCAATTATTATAACAAATAAATAATCGCGATTTATATTGTAAACCTACTATATAGATTATATATGTATCCAATAGACGGCTATTTTTCACTTAAAATGTATAGGTACCTACCTAATGTCCAGCCATACTACAGTCGGACAGTATGTTTTTGTTACTTGTTAGTACCGATTATTGATAAATCGACTTTACAACTCAAAGTCGTTTCTAATTATTAAAATAGACAAATACATTATTTCTAAACGCATCATTACCCGAAAATAATGGACATAAGTGTTATTTCCTATTCAATATCGTATACCTACGGTCTAATTTGTTCGGAAATATTGTTTTGACTAGTCATTAACGATAATTACGTTAATTTACGTCTTTGCCGGTAACAAATACATACTGTAAATAGATCGACATATTATACATATTTGTATTTCTTGACCGAAATGTATCTATATTTTTCAGAACATATGACTGTTTGAGAAAGCATTATTGTGAAAATCACTATCTTTGCGAAGAGGGAAATTGTGTCAATTATCCATCAGTTTTTCGTACGTCAGTCGATTTACAAAGTATATATTTGCAATATAATTTTTCTTATTAACAATTATTGTTTTCGTAGAATATTATTATCACACTCATGTATTCGTTTGTTTTTGCATATTAGCTCATAAATTGCAAACACACAGCAGAGATTTGAGAAAACAAGGACACAAGGAAGCGCGTACTTTAAAACTTGAGTTTACCTTTCGGCCGGGACACAATCCGACCATTGAACCAGGCAGACCAAACCAATACCAACCACCCCGACCCCGACAACCACCATCTGATTATTTGTGAGTATAATATGTATATAGTAATTGATTGAACTACGTAAGTAATCTATAAGTGTCTACACTTCTACATTATGGTTTTCTAAAAATTTAATTTAACGGAATTTAACCTAACCAAAACTTGTTTCAAAACCATAAAAACGGCCTGGACATTTTTGCGTAGTCAATTAAATATATTGGTTTTATTAAATAAATAAGATAATTACCTACCTATGTTGCGTCACTTGCATTTAACAAAAATGTTCATAATTTAGGTACAATGACAACAATAGTTACAACAACAGCAACAACTATTCCGGCTTGCACGAGTCATCCGCTGCGACCTCATCGGATCGCGCGATCAACGTGCGCAACACCGCAGACTTCCCGTCGTTGAATGGTCAGCACACGACGGTGTTGCCAAGTGCCTGCACCTGGAAACAAAACCAATCAGTCAACACCCGAGATTTACATTTGTTTCCGGCCTTGGGACAGGACCCGCAATTGTTGGTGGCGCCCAAGGCTCAGAAACCACCGATGAATAGCACCCGAATGGCCGCGGCGCTAAAAAAACCAGTGAAACCCCCTAAGCCAGACCGAAACAAAGACGCCAAGGTGCCTTCAAGCTCACAGTTGCCCAACCAGGCCAGGGACTTTCCGTCACTATACGGCAACCAAAGCCCAAACCACCAGCCACAGCAGCAACAACAAAACCTGCAACACTCCAAGTTGACCGCCAACAAGGAGATGGCGGCGGCCAGCGGTTCGGCCGGTGGCAGTTGGGTGTCTAAAGCCAAGACGGGAAACGAGAGTGAGAAAAAAAAGGTTGAAAAAGAACCAGCGGCCATCAAGAAGGAAATAGTAGAGGCGCCCAAGGTCCCAGGCCCGTCGGACTTTCTAAGTTTGAACAAAAAATATGAACCTCCCAAGAGCAACCTGGCAAAGTTGGGCGGCAACAAGAACAAATCGGAAAACTCGAAGAAAATCGCTCCAGCAGAAATCAACGTCAGTGGCAGTGGTACTGTTCAAAACGGGAAAAAGAACCTTCCAACCGTGGACAGCGACCGCAGCAATAAGGAAAACTGCAACAAGCCCAATACGAAAACCGTCGACGTGGTGCAGATGTGCAACGGCGAAATCAAGACAGCTACTTCTGCGAATAATAAGGCGGTCGCCGGCAGGACTGAAGTAATGAAGCCCGCCACCTCAGCCCCCGTCGAAGTGCCGAAGAGAGAGAAGTCCAAGAAGAAAGAGTCTACTGCGGTCGGTCGAACGGTGGCTCAACCCGACGAAGAATCCGTGTCGGACGCCAACAACCCAAAGGACAAGAACGAAAATCGAGGGGAACAACAACAACAACAACAACAACCTACCTCAACCGGTCACCAACATCAGGAAAATCATCAGCAGCCACAACAACAGGTCAGAGCCGCTCCCGGGCTGTCGGGTAACCGTGCACGGTCGCCATCACAGAACCGTCACCGGGTCAAAACGCCGCCCGGTCTGTCGTTGACGGCCAGCGGAGGCGACGGCTGTAAACCGTCCGAGTACTTGCATCCGCTCGGCTCATCCGTCCGGAACAAAGTGCTCATCAACAACCTGATGGCCGCGCTCGTACCTGCCCGCGACGAACGTTTTGACACTTTCGAGATGTTCAACGCGATGTCAACGCGGTTCCGCAAACATGTCATCACCGCGTTCGATTTCTACTCGTACTGTGTCAAAGCACTGGCCCCGCACAGCTTCGACTCCGTATTCCAGGAACTCGTGTTGTTGTTGCCCGACATCCAATTACAGCGGGTACGTACCTACACGAATAAATTATAATATTAATTATGATAAAACGACTTATCGTATTTTTCTTTTTTTTTTTTTTGGGGGGGGGGCATCGACGACGCTGCCATTGTTTATTAATTTTTTTTTAGTAATTAATATTTAATACATACGACAATTTGTTGCGGTTTGGTTTCCGTACACTCCGGAACTTGGAAGCCAGTGTCTGATTGCTAGTATATGTGTAGGTCCCTGGCAGCCTGAGAGTGTACAATGTTAGCACTGACTTTGCCACATATGGATAGTCTAGACTTTAACCCTTCATATTATTATCGTACAGTATTTCGGAAGTCACGTACTGAGTTTCCACTTCGTGAGCCGGCATGTGCTCGCCACTCTTGTAGTCTCGCCTGCTAGCGGCGGATGGCAGTCAGGACAGATGCCCACCCGGAGGTACCCGTCACCTTTCCTCGGCCGGCTGCCATGTTCTCTCTTCTTCCTCCTTTGTTGTCATTATGTTTTCCACCATCAGATAAAAAAGCCGAAACGTCCTTCTGGTATAAAACTACTCGCAACACTAATTTTTTTTTTGTGTACGTCACCATTACGTTTTCGAACAGTAAAAATGCTTCAATATTTTTTCTGGTGGGAAAGTGATATAGTTAGTATGTTGACGGGAATTCAAAATTCCAAGCATTTTCTTATAGTTGGAAAAAATAAATAAACAGTTATAGAAAAACGGGAATTTTTACTCAAAAACGATTTTCCGACAAATTATAATGTCATAATTGCAGACCTCGCAGTAATACATGTATTACATTTCTCATAATCAAAAGTCAATTTTCTCTAAGTGTTTTTATATTAGAATTTTCTATACATTGTATAAATAGTATTGGGTATATAAATATATTTTGACTCTTTTTGAATTAGATATTTAATGTTTTCTAATATTTTTAGTTTTTTTTTTTTTTAAACTGATGTTATGAAATCTGATATGATGTAATGGTTTAAGATATAATGATGCGAATAAAAATTTTCAAACTCACAAATTTATAAAATTTCCAACATTTTTAGCTAATGCTTGACAATTTAATACAAAGTTCCTCATAAGTAGTTCTTACTGAACCCCAAAAATATAAAATATATATTCATATATATTTCTTACTCTAGACATTTGAAGTTCAAATTTGAACTAAAGTATAGTCATTTAATCAAAGATTAACGATTCAAGTTATTTTGTTGTAATTCAAAAATACTATTCAAGGTGACTTAAAAATTGTACGTATATTATTATATTTGATGTACATTCACAATAGCATATCAATATATTTAGATTCATTTTAAGGTTACTTATATTTTATGCCATATTTCTAATATTATAAGATAATAACTACAATAGCCATATAAATATGTGATAAAATAAACTTATTTATTAGGCTGATAGACCGTCTCAGTTCAGAATTGTTTTTCGTATGCCATAATTTATCGTTGAATTCAAATTTAACACATCCATTACAGTGAATTACTATATGACGAGGTACACTCAACAGCAGAGCGGGCCACTTTTTCTTCGATTTTAATTTTCAATTATAAGTTATAACAATAGGGCTACAAATGGATAATTATTTATGGTAATTGTAATTTAATCTGTTTCATTTTATATTTTAATAAGGAATTGCTGTTTACTTACAACCAGAATAGCAGACACGAAATGAACGTAGAAGTGTGCAAACACTGTCGCCAAGTGTTGAGTGCTAGTGACTTGGAACCACACCAGTCCGTTCACAGTTCGACTGCGCGCAGTTGAAATGCAATGGATCTGTGTTTGTAGAGCGCAAGTCGCATCGCGGCCGCCGATAATGCTTCCCAAATGGTGCGGATTTATATGTATATTAAAAATTCATATATATGAAAACATTAAAACAATTGAAATACGTATACTTTTTTTGGTTGTCAAAAGTAAATTGACGTCGATTAGAACGCAATATGTTTTTATAGCGGCTAAAAGACCTTTCCACGTCGACTGAAGTTATAGGAGCAAATTTAAAAGCTCCTAATTCAGCAAGACTAAATTCAAAAGAAGTTTGCGTATCGCTGCCGTTGTGAATGTTTTCAATAGCTCCAAGTGTCTTTAAACCTGGCTTTTTGCTAAGTACTTGTTCAACTTTTTTCTTAATTTTTATTCCGACCTCCCCAGGCCACAGGGGCTTCTTTCAATTTGTTGACGGTGTTAGAGAGAATACCCAGCCTATCAGCTGTCATATATATTATATGTTATATTATATTATATATTATATTATTTAATAAATATATGTAATATCAACCATAGCTTAAAATAATCAGATAGTCCTGTAACACATTTCTATAAAGAAATTATTGGAATATTATCATTCGCTGCAAATATGTTAATACATACAAATCCGCACCATACTAATTATTAAATCATTATAATATTATGTAAACATTTTTAAGATGCACTCGCGCACAGGTGTGCAAAATATCAAAAATATTAATACCTATACATAATTATATTTTTTTTCTTCTTTTTTTGTATAATTATTTATATTATTTAATTACATACATGTAAAGAATATTAATTTCTTAAGAGAGCTAAGTTTAATGTTAAGCACATTTTAAAACAATTATTCATATCAATATGTTCTCCAAAATTCTATTTGCTTGTTAAGTTTATTATAGTATATTATTATATTATTGACCTATTTTTATTATTATTATTGTTATCTTACTTATTTGCCGGCTCTGTTCAGATATATTTATAATAAGAAAATAATATTTAATAAAATTAACATCGTCCGCCATTAAAAAATTGACGATTAAAGTCAAATATATTATATCATGCAATGTATACCAACATATATCAAATATTTTATGAATGATACAATTACTATTTACTACACAATTGTTTAATAACCGCAGTAATAATAATAATACTAATAACAATATTGTGTACAGGCACGTTGTGGTGTTTTGCTCCGGTCGTAAATTATATATCTGTAGAAGTCAATCGTTTTTAATACTTACTACATAATATTATTATATAAGTATATATATTATTATATTTTTATATACAATCGACTGCTTAACAGGGTACAGATATTATTATCATATTATTTTAAATAATAGTGAAAGAAACACATTGCATATTAATATATTTTGTGTATTTTCGGTCTATCAGACAATAACGTTATACTAGACTGTAATAAAGAAAAATAAATGCGTATTTATAAAAGAAACGAGCTTATTATTAAGTTTTATAAACTGCGTCCAATGCACCAATATTACTCTATACTGCTAAAACTATCATGTCGCGGTATATTATGAATTATGATCACGATAGCCAGCAATATTATAGTATCCTATGTCACGTCGCCTGCAACCATATACCTATCATGAAAGAAACGATTTGGTTTTATTTATTTCAAGCGTCGTGTGTGGAGTTTGTAATAAGAATATAAAATGTAACCAAAAGTTTATGTTTTGTAAGGACCACCGTATGTCCGTATAGTTTAGATTTCAGTATCCATAACCAATGCAGGCATGACAACAAGTCATAGACATATTAATATTAAATATAATATACAAAACCTTCTCCTCGCAGAATCGAAGGGGTCCGTACAAGAACGAGATAACTCCATTTTATTCGAAAAATGGGGTTTTGGCTGTTTATTATCAAGAAAAAAATTACGAGTGTATCTGTGCAAGAACCAGACAATTCCGATCATTCGTAGGTATAGGAGATATAAAGTAAATGGAGTTGTCTGGTTTTTTTTTCCGTTGAAAAACTAGATAACTCCGGAGTTATCTGGTTTATGCTCCGAATGTTGTCTACATTGTATTTTGTTCAATATGTTTTCTGTACTATCAATTATCAGAAAGTTTTTCACTTATCAAATACCTACGTTAATACGCAAATACATAATACATTATTTAAGTTTTAACTTTTAAGTGTTTTAACGTTAAAATAAAAACTGAACAGTAGTAGTAGCCAGTAGGTAGGTATGTATACTATTAATTTAAGTTATTTTTGTTTGATTTATGCATTAGTGATCAGTTTGTTTTGTACTGTTAATTTTATTTAGTATGAACATCGCCAACGAACAACTTAACCAAGATAACTCCAAAAATTATATGTATAGTTAAATATTTAAGTAGAATTTGTTTTTTTTTGTCTGAAAATGATTCATAAAATCATACTTCAATAAATAAAACAAATTTCTAAAACATAGAATGAATAATAATATTTTTTTTGTATTAAAACAAATTATGAATAAATAATAAATACATGGTTCTGGTCAAAAAACAAGATAACTCCAAAAATGTAGGTTAATATTAGCTATCATCTCAAAGAAATTAAGAAAATCAAATCAATTACTGCGGCATATTTTTTATCGTGGTCTAATGTATCTAAATTAATTTCCAAATTATATTTATCTTTACTTAAATATTTTTAAAATAACACTATCGTTTCCTGAAAAGTTTTGAAAAATGGATTTATCTCGTTCTTGCACGGACCCCTTTTTATTATTTTATTATCGTTTTTCGTACTCAAATATGCAATGATATTATTGAAACGAAGTTGTTTAGGGCACGATGCGGGGCTAGCCTTGAAAAAACGTTCCTGATGAAATACTATAATTTATAATATTAAACAGTTATTTTACCCCTTTTGCTTATATTGATAATAAATTATAATTATTGATAATACATCACTACACTACGTATAATATAATGAATTTATAATTATTATAATTAATAAAATACCTATATATGTAATAAGTATATATATATATATATATAAGTATTGAATTGTATGTAGGTAATATATTTTTGTCACGTTTGCACGGAAAGTTTGGTTTTCGACCGCGGTTGAAGCGTTGGAAAGTGACTTTTTTCCGTCCAGCGGACCGTAAAGTGGGAATCTAAATAGTGCCGAGCGAAAAAGTCGAAATCCTCAAAAGTGCTGGGCGGATATATCACGCGTTTTCTACATGCACAACCAGACACTGAAATCTATACCACGATCCTGACAAAACACAAAACTTTTTTTTGCATCAAGGGACGATCTCGAAAAAAAATCATTTTTGGGGGGGAGGTGTTATCTTCAAAATTTCCGACTAGAATTTGAAATTAAAAATTGTTGTTAACTATTAAGTTATTTTTAGTTACATGCAATAAATTTATAACTTCTTTATTACCTACCTTATGTTTCAATTTTTAGTTTGAATTAAATTTGAAGTTGAAACTTAGAAATAACTAATTTATTATTTTTTACGATACAAAAAATATACATGATGTATCTTATGCCATTGTACGCAGGTTTTTTTTTGAACAATTATAGATCGATGATATGGAATTTCGTTAAAACAAAAAAAAACACGTTTCTTTATTTTTAACAGGCAATTTTAGATTCTGAGTGGAACGATGAATGTAGTATTGATTTTACAGTGATGTGTGTTTTTTTTATTTTTTTTTTGTGTCTGTCATCAGCTTTTAGGACAGTAAAAGTGCTTGGATTTTCTTCAACAGTATCATATTTTCTGATAGGAAAGTGAATCTAGTTGGTACTTTGGGGGGTCAAAGAAAAAATTTCCCAGTAGTTTTCAAAAGCGACGTGAAAAACAAAAGATAAATTAAGGAAAAACGGGAATTTTTACGCAAAATCTGTTTTCCACAATATCGATTTTGGTTTTTAGTGTAACTCTAAAACAAATGACAGTAGATACATAGACCGTAGGTTTTTCTTTTTAAAAATATAATACAAGATTTCCTATAAGATTACCTGAATTTATCAAAAAAAAAAAAAAGCATTAGCATTTCCTATACACTATACAATTTTGAAAATATTTTGACTCTTTTTGAGGTGTTTACGGACATTTTCAGTTTTCAATTTTTTTTCTATAATTATCAATAAAGTTATATCTGTTTTAACAAAAAGTGTAAAAATTTAATACAAGGCTTCTGATATATTGTTACAATATCAGTTGAAAAATATTAAAAATATATATTCAGAATTTTTTTTTATATTCCACGTAAGTATTTAATTCCGTTAAGTAGTATATAATATGTCTTATACCTAGACTGACATATCGTCTCCGCTCAGAATCGTTTTTCTTATACAATGATATTATATCATTGTATTCAAATTTAATACTATCCATTAAACAGTGACCCACTTGTAACCTACTGTACAGCAGAGCACCTTTTTTATAATATTTTCAAAATTTTTAAACACGCAGTTGTACCAATAATAAAATCGACTTAATTTTTAAAAAAATTGTAACCACTATATTTTTTTTATGGATTCCGATAAAGCTTTTTTTCTAAACATTTTGACAGTCAAATGATCAATTTTGGTACGCTAGATTATTAACTATAGTCCTCTAAAGTTTGGTATAATATGCATTAATACTTTTAATTGAAATACCTCATTTACAAGAGCTAAATAATTTTTTCTTATATCAACATATTTATACACTTAAATAGTCAAATCAGTAATCTAAAATGCTCCAAAAAAAAAAAAAAGGTGCTCTGCTGTATGGTAGATTAAAAGTAGGTCACTGTTTAATGGATGGTATTAAATTTGAATCCAATGATATAATATCATTGTATAAGAAAATCGAGTCTGAGCGAAGACTGTCAGTCAGCCTACCTATGTAATTACTAAGTATATTTGATGATAATATTATTGTGATTAAAGTAACTTATATATTATTTTAAATTTTCAATCCTTAGGTGTAAAATTTGAACATTTTATAAATTTTTAACTACAAAATAATTATTAAATTTTAAATTATGTCAAAATTCGAAATTTAAATTCTCATAAAAAAATTGTTCCTATGTATTTTTAATATTTTTTAACTGCTATTATAACAATATATCAAGTTAGTCAACATTTTAAGGATCGCTTCTCCCAGAATCTAAAATAAAGCACTTCAATAGGTATATAAATATGACGTATGTATGTTATATATTTACTTAATTTCCTCGTTGTTTCTGTCCTTTTGTTTGCTAATCAAGTACTGTTTTTCAGCGATTTTCAAAACATCAAATTTTTCTAAAAGATAGCTAGTATTCATGCCTTTTTTTCTTATTTCTAATTGTAAAATAAATAATTTATTATTTTTAAATTTAAATGTTTTGCATTTATTATGAAGTATACTAATCTATTTCTGTCAAATTGGATTGAATTAATTAAATAACTTACTTATTTAATTTGGCTTTTACTAGATTCTGTATCATTGCATTTATTTCGTCGATGCTGTGTGGTTTTTTGCGAGGTTTATCATTATAATATAAATCGAGTTTTTTGTAAAACTCATTTTTTTCGTCAAACGACAATATTTTATTTATTTACTTACGAAGTATATAAAAGGAAAAAATAATATGCACTATTTTACTCTCTTATACACAAATTGCAAACACTAAATAACACACCTGTATTCAACGATCTTAGCAAAATGAAAACTGGTATGCATTGGTGGGTCGAATTTCCGACGATTATCGACCGATAATAATACTTATAAATAGATGATATCTAAATGCAATATTGTAACTGTCGTTTATGATAGAGCAGATAAGAATTTTGTCACTCACTCCAAGCAAACAGCTATGTATGGACATCCAAATGACGGTAAGCATAATAGTTTGTATTTAAGTACCAATTTGTAAAACATTTTCTTAAAAATAATTGTAATGTACGATAATAATATATTGTAGGTAATACGTATAATTATAATATATTATAATATTATAATATTTGTAAAACATTTACCTAACCTAACCTATTTAAGTTTTGCTATATGGACATCCAAATGACGGAACTTGTTCCGTCATTGATGGTTTAGGTATCCATTTCACGAAATATCATCCATATTGTGTAATTGCGTGAAATGGAGAAACCACAGTTCCATTTCGATATGGATGCAAACGTTGTCCATTTCGTGAAATGTAGAATAACGCGATGTGGATGCGACATATATATAAACAACTTTATTTTGAAAAAAAAAAAATAAGTGGACTGCTGATGACTTTGTGAGTTGCCTTAAGTGTTATAACACAGTTTACTGTTAAATTGTTCAATACGAAATGCATAGTTATTTAAATTTCGATAGTACCTACCTAGTAATAAAATCCCTACAAAAATTAATTTTTACTAATCAAAAATAATTCCTATATAAGATTTTACTTGAAACGGCTTGATAATACTGACTATCTGCATATAACTGCAGGCTTATTAGGCATAGCACAATTCATGGAAACTAATAAATGATAATCATAATTATAAATTAATATAAGAGAAAGTTACTTATGTGTAACATATCATCCTTCAACACAGAAAGACATATTTTCACTGAACCCTTCTATAAAAGACCCTGATTTTTAAAAAAGTCCTACAAAAGTTGGATGTGGTTCCACGCTCGCCAAACCATAGTACAGGGGTGGATCCAGAGACATGGTTAGGGCCTAGGGCGTGGAGGGCAAGTCATAATTTTCGGAAAAATGTAATGATTTTTTTTTGTAATTTTGTTTTTAATGGAATAAAATTGTTTCGAAATACATCCCCAGGGCCCCCCTGGATCCACTCCTGCGTAGTCCAACAGCTTCCAATCTTCTAGTTATTATCACGTAACTGCAGGCGCAGGTGTAATATAAATTATTACTATTATATAACTAGCTGTTAACGTGTAAGTCAATCAGTAGATCAGTGTGAATAGGTTCATGGAATAAATAGCAGAAATAATTTATGAGTTAATTTATTTTAAAAATGGCATTATTTAAAGTAAATATAATAATGTAAGTACGAAATAGTAAAAAGTTAATACTTAATAATTTTTTTTAATAACTATTAAGACTTAAACAAATTTATATTAGGAAATAAGAATATAAATACTGCTTATATTTATGAAAAAATATTTTTATTGAAGTAAAATAAGAATTTTCAGTAGAATTTATTTGCCATGAAGTCATGTTATGGCATAGGGCCATGTGAGGTGGCCACGAGCATTGAGCAAATAACATACGTGGATGAGTAATATAGTAATATTGAAATTGTCTTGTCTCTTAAACAAAAAACTTCGCACCCCCAGTGACTTGAAACATAAAGCAGTGAGTATAGTGACTACTGGTTTTTTTGTGTATTATAAAATATAGTTAGAAAATTTGAAAATATTTATTTTTACAATAATTGCACGTGATGTAGTTAATTTATTCAAATTCTAAATTTTGAAATTTAGAAGCCAACGTGTTACGGAATCATAGTAACTTTTAAAATATCGAAAATATAAATTTAAAATAGGTAGGTACTAAGATTTGTTTACAATATTTAAGGTGTATCTTTTTTCTGAACAATAATAATTGCCCTTTTTCATGTAAATTGTTGAGCATACGATTTGAATATTTTGATGAATCTACATCGCACTTAATTGTACTAGTAGGTTTTGAGTTATTTTAACTTAGTGTACTAAGGATAAATGATAGTCATAGGTCCAGAGAAATAGGCTTAGACGGTATGGGGGCTATGATAATAGTAAAATTATAATAATAATTATAATATTTATCTTCTAACATTTCATAATTTGTAAAAATGACCTGCGTATACTAATTACTCGACTAAATAAAACATAGGTACATTTTTATTTTTGTAAAACTATTTTTAAAATATTTTAACCTTAGTACATAAAGTTTAATAACTCATAAACTTTTCGTTCCAAAAATAAGAATTTGATTTTCTGTCTTTGTCCAACACATAGGATTTTAGACGTGTTCTTTGAAAACATACCAATTGATCTAATGAAGCGATAAGAATTCTAAAAACAAAATTGAATTTGTCGTCAAGTCTACTTGAAATCGATTTTCCCATATTTTTGATTTTTAACTTCTCCAAAAATTGAAATATATAATAATATCGATGGCTTAGTGAACACTTGTTATAAGTCACAACATTTAAATTGTGCAGGAGAGCTATTTTAAATTTTAACTTTTTTGACACCAGCTTAATTAAATATTTAATAAATTCGTTTTTTCTAAATTTAAATTAACTTAACAATATATGTGGTTTCCTTTTAATACACAAGTTGAATTCGTGGAATGTGTATTTATTTATTTAATGGAATTTTTAAAAAAATTATATGGACTTATCACTATGCGACAAAATAAATTTGGATAGACATAGCCTTATAATATAAAATGGACTTATAACTATTACTTTTTGCAAACAAATTTTTATATTTTCTGTTCATAACACCTTAAAAAACTAAAGGACACAATTTATTGATAAAATCTCTTCAACGTATTC
>WHPZ01590497.1:3101-26765 GCA_016617965.1 Macrosiphum rosae
TTTCTAGGAACTAATTTTATTTTAATTTAATAACTAATTTATATTTAAATAATTTTTTCTCGGACTTTTTTTCCGTTTATTCGGACTTTTTTCCCCGGACTTTTTTCCCCGGACTTTTTTTCCCCGGACTTTTTTTCCGTTTACCTAGTATAATAAATAGTATAATTAGTAAAAAAAAAATTAAAATTAATTAATTATTAATTATGTAATTGTTAGAATAAATGTACTTCACAATATTTTAAATGTATAATTTAAGCTAATTTATCATTTGATGATTATTAATTATGTATAATAATGTAATATTAATAATTTGCAATAAAAACATAATATATTATGCAGATTATTTTGTATAAATACTTCACAATTTACGTTGCCCGGGCATTGTATACATTGTCCGAATTTTCCACTTTGCCCGTAACATATGCAACTGCATGTTTTTTTTTGACACTTCTGATTATTGATTTTGTCAGTAATGTCCACGAATCACATCATGATGAGATAAATAGTGGTATTTTTATTTTCCATGTTTTTGCATATTTTGGATAACATGCATATTATTGCATAAATTGAATAAAATTAATATTATTGCATATTTTGATTATAAGAATGAGAAAAATGCATATTTTATAGTATATTTTGTAATTAATATTTATTATTTAATATTAATATTACGTATTTAGCCCTGCTGATTAAAGAATAAAACTTTTTGGTTTTAGGTTTTTAAACATAAATTTTATTTTTATAAATACAGTCCTATGGACAATAGGTACCTATGCGATAAAAGAGTAGCATGTAACACACTAAACTGTTAATATAATATAATTGAGAAATAATATAAAATAAAATTTATAATTCACATTTAAGACAAACAGCCCAATGTGATGTATTTCAATAAATAAATATTTTTTTCGTAACTATACTTTTGTGTTTATCTTATAAAAATTTAAATGCATATTTTGATAAATAAAATGCATATTTTACAATTTTTTATTGCATACAAATCATAGCCCTGCTTATGACCTTGAGAAAATTTTAGAAATTTGTAATTTTTTTTAAACTATTCTCAATAAAAACTTTTTCAAGTAGTATAAAAGCTTGAAAGTTTAATACAAGATTCCTTAAAAGTTTCATAAATGTGAGTTCAAAAAAATAAGAAATACATGACGACTTTTTTTTATATACAATTGAAGTTCTAATTTTGACAAAATTCAACAAAATATTGAAAATTTTTCCTTTAGAAATTCATAAATGGTTTACTTTTCAAAGCTTCCATTATAAATGTTGAAAGAAAACTCCTCCCAAATTTCCCTACCCTAATCAAAAAAAAAAGTTTACCGAAAAGTAACATTAATTTTTCACTGTGTTTGAATTTTAATTTTTACGATATTGTATTTTCATAGGTAAATTAAAGAATTTTCATCGATCAATTTTTGATATTTTGTTGTAACTTAAAAATGAATGAACTTGACAATTTTACCAAATGTTAAAACGACCATTATCCATATACGGTAATATTTTCAAACACTTTTGAAACTTTTTCAGCTATTAATAGAAATGAGAAATGTTTTAAATGTTGTAAATTATTTTTTAGTTAGAAATTCAAAAGAGTTTTTCTTTTCACACCTAAGATTAAAAATTTGAATAAAAGATGTTTTATTTGACTTATGTTTTCCTACCTATAACTTAGTGTTTGAAGTATGAAATATTTCATTTTGAAATATATGGTGGTAATAACATATGGTAACTATATGGTGAAATATTTCATAAAAACGTGAAACATTGAAATTTTTTTAACACATATGAAAACACAATTTATTTATTTTTTTAACACTATGTTCGGTGTTCTAAATTCTAATGTCTGAATTCAGTAGGTAACAATATACATGTTTAATATTGTATACCTACTTGTATCATTTAAACATTAAAATAGTTAAAAATTTTGAATACCATTTTAAATGTATAATACTAAAGGTTAGGTATACATACAGGTACCATACAGTTATGAAGGTAATTTATAACAATTATATGTAAATATAAAACTTGTTTAAAGATAAAACAAAATATATTAAAATACTGAAATATTTCACACGTTTTGAAATATTTCACAAAATATTTCATTTTTTTAAATTTCATGAAATTTTCAAACACTACCTATAACAAACAAAAAATAAATGTACTTAAACTAGACATTCCTTTTTTATGAGGTTTTGAACTTATAATTTTTCGAAATTTGATATTCATATAAGATAAGATTATTGATTGATTTTTGATACTTTGTAGTATTTCCAAAACGAATAACTATAGACTCACAAAATGTTCACCAAAGATTTATATCAGTATTTCGACTTTAACTATTTCGATGCATTTTGAGCTATTTAAAGCCATAATAATTTTTTTAAATCGTGTAAACTATTTTTCAGTAAATTCATAAAAGTTTTTTTTTTCATAGCTAACATAAGAAATTTTAATAAAAGGTTCCCAAATTTTTTATTACTTTTAACAAACGAATTAAGTTTGGCGTTAAGTAACAATATTTTTTTATTTAGTATATTGTGTATTCTTGTAGTAATTTATTGAATTCAACAAGACCTTAAATTATTTCCTTAGCTGGCTGGTTTAAAAGCATATCAAGTGTCAAGACATTTATTATTTATTAACTCACTCAATGGATTAGAATGTTTATCTATCTCGATGTTTGATACCACCAACACGAAATATAGAATTAATTTACCTTTACCTTTATGTCGTAGAGTTTGGTGGTAATATCAAATTGTTATGATAATTAATAAAATAATATAGGTACCGGAACTGGCAGATTTAGTATCAATGTTCAATTGTTCAAAGTAAATAATAAAAAACACGAAACTAAATGTTATTGAATGTTGTAATTTAAGGTTTTTAAAATGTGTATGCATTAATTGAATATTGATGTATTTATATCATATGAGGTGTCCTTTTCATTTGTTTAAGGAAATTGTATTTATTTTTTTTTATCATACGTTTTTGACCAATAAACGGTGGCAAATTACACATATTTCGGAGTGTCCGATTTTAATTTGTTATACATGTATGATATCTTCGACAAAATATCTAGTCGACTTTCAATTTTCAATTTTAAAGAACCTTAAAATAAAGATTTTTTTTCAAAAATCCTATGAAATAATTATATTGCATTTGTATTTATTTAGGTCACATTTGATTTTAAATGGAAAAAGTGATTCCTAAATAGCTGCATAGTCTAAAAGCGTATAAATTCAACAATTTTTTTTAGAAAATTACAATCGAACTTCCGGAGTATGTTTAATTTACTACCGATTTTAGTAGTTTTTATAGTTATGCTCACAAGAATGTATATTTCATTTTTCGCAAAGTATTGGCATGTGCGGGGAATTGTATCCGGCAGCGGTTTCCCGACGCGGCATTACCTATAAAGATTATCGGAAACATACACACCACACCAATGTTCATTTACTAATGACATATAGACATAACATAATATATATAAATACATGTCATGTGAATAGCCTAAATATTACTCCTTAAGACACGATAAGCTGGAGCCCCTTAAATTTTAAATAGATAGCAGATACATATATATTTAATTATATTCTGTAAAGTGTATAGAATGTGACTGTAGATACAACTAATGACTAATAATTAGATACTTATAACGTATATGTGGTTAGTAAAAATAAAAAGTGGTGTGCAGTTGTATTCAATTATTATTTAATTTATTTAAACTATATTTTCAAAGAATCTTTCCAGAAGCATCTGAAGAAACCAATGTTAAAATCCTCGCCACGGCCTTTTACGCACAATAATTACTAATGGCCAACCCAAAATAAATTAATCTTTGAACTCGTATAACATCAATGCAAAATGTATAAATAATAATAAAGCATTTACCATATCATCATTAAGGTCGTAATTCGTAAGTGGGTACATTTTACAGGAGAGGAAAAAAAACTTTTCAATCATTTCAACGGTCTAACTCACTAATTCATTTGTTCTAATTCACAAAAGTCTTATCTCTATAATTTATTACAATGATAATCATATACAAATATAATTAGTTATAAAATTAAATGTTTACATTTTTTTTTAAATTAATATTTTAATTTTATTGGATGAAGTTTGTTGTTTTTTTATCAAATTTACATAGGTAAAAATGTTTTTGCTGTGCTAATGTTCATGTGGATATTAATATGATTTATTAAACGATTTAGGATTATCTAATATTAATTCAGTAGGTATAATATTTATTTATAATTTAAGCAGGTGCAAAGCACAATTCAAAATGTTCAAACTTGATTAATTGTTAAAACTCATATAAAAGGGATACCACTTTACATAAAAACTCATTAGAAATACCAAGTTATATTAAAATATTATTGAATACAACATCAATACAAATTAAACATGAACTTTAAATTCATCATTGCCATGGCAATTTTCATCATCGTTAGTATGTTTGTAAGTATCAACATGTTATATCGTAGTTTATAGTTAAATCATTTATGTTATAATTTGTATATGTTTTATTTATATTATCTGAAATAATGAAGTAGGAAAATTTAAATGTTATAAAACATAATAAAAATAAGTAATATTTCTAGACGTAGGTCAGGCAAAGTTAAAAATCTGCAAATGATATATGATAAGCATATGAAATACGTTTACGATTATATATTGGTGAGCTTAACCCTCCAAAATCGCTCAAAGTCCACTCAAAAAAAAAAAAATATAACATATATTATAATTTTCAAAAAAAAATCTTGGTTTTATTTATAAAAAATAATCAGGATTGTACATTAATTATACTAATATTATTTATTCGGAGTTATTATAGTTATAAGTAATAATAATTATATTAGTCATTACTCGTAATAGTGTAATACAATATTGTACATGTATTTACATAACTGCTATAACAATTATAAATATTATGTATTCAGTATTTATGTGTTAAATATTAGTCTATTAGGTATATTATTACTCAATAACTTTATATTTTTATGTAGTATATAATACAACTAGCTGAGTAACCCGGGTTCTTCCGAACGCATTTTTATTTTTTTGTGTATTTCGGTTTGAGTGTAGGTATCTTAGATTTAGTGTAGGTACCTCAGTTCACGGGCAAATCGGCTTCAGCGTACCTATACCTTTTTGAAATAATTTTACCTAGATGGGCAACCGGAAATCGTAGATTAGATTTAGCACTTGGTATATTCTTAAACTTCTAAGTTTTCTAAAAACAATATCTGAGATTTTCGTCAAAATCAATCAAGTATTTTTTAAGTATATAATAAGCTACTTACATAAATCTGGTTTCTTTAAGTTCATATACAACGTTACGATTTTATGCATGATTTTACCTCATCTGCCCAAGTAACCACTGGGTTAACCATTTATATACAAAAAAATATATATATACTAATTTCTACTATTACATTTATAATCTGCAACCAATTTGAACCATTTATGAACAAGAAAATTTCATGTTTTTCATTCAAAGTATATCATGTCTAGAAAATTATAATATGAATAATTGGTAACAATTTCCAGTCCCTACAGTTTTTTTTTGTTACAACAAAAAAACATAATCAACTTTGTAAAAAATTGATTTTGCGTAAAACTTTCTTTTTTTTGTTTTTTTTCCTATTATTTTGAAAATTAATGTTAATTTTGATATAAGACTCCCCAAAGTACAATCTAAACCATTTTTATATCAAAAACCACACTTAAAGATTAAAATTGAAGCAGTTAGTATATATTGCTCCGTATTCAGGTGATGACAGACACACCAAACACACACTACACACACAAAAACACACTCGTATAATTTATAATAGGTATTGTAAAATCAATACTATTTTATGGCTCCGAACGGATTCTAAAATGTGATTTAAGAGACTTTTAATCGCATTAAAATGGCAGTAGTTAGTGGTTTTAATTAGATTAGCTTTTATAAGGGGATGTAAAACACTGACGAATCTAAAACAAAATGATTGGTAGTAGTTATGTTTCTACAACTTTAGTTACTTCAATTTTAAAGAAAACTTTGGTAAGTAGTTACTATTATTGTTAAGATTAAAATTAATAAATGTATGCATAACCAAAGTAATAATTATTGTATATTTAATTGTTTAGAATTTAGCACAAGTCGATGCACAAGCATCATCTTCTACTCCCACGTCTGGCACGACTACCCCATCATCAACAAGCCAATGCCCATCTTATCCTCCTAAATAATCTACAGCAACCTCATAACCAACAGCAACTACTTGATAAGAATATTAAATATGACTTAGGTTGCAAGTCTGATATAATTCAATAATTTATCTTATATACTTTCTGATGACTATTGCACCTATTTTATATGCAAATACAGTTGTATTCACACTAAGATGTATACTCATATTATATACCCATTAAAATACAAAATACATGATTTATCCAAATTTTAATACGTTATTGTAACATTGCACTTAATAATTATGTATGCTTTCAAAAATAAATATTTGAAAAAAAAATTGATTTTATGCTATACTACATTATTACTTGTGGTTATGAAACAACTTCAAATAAAAAATACACAGGTGCCAAAAATATTGGTCAAAACAGGTATATATGCCAACTTAATTTATCCTTCAATATCCTTTTTTATATGGTTTTAAGGTCTATTTCAATGTTCTTTCACTTTCAAAATGCAAACTATGTTACACATATTTTGTGCATCATTTTTGCAGAAATTTGCACCAAGTCTCATCGTTTGAGCAGAAAAACTTAAGAAATAAGAGCTATCATAAAATCAAAATGGAGGAGTCATTGAAACGGTAGCACTCCGTTTCGTAAATTTGAAGTTTTGACTGTGTTTGCAATGTGCCGAAATGTGCAACAAGCACCATATTATAAAATATATTATAATTTATGGTTAAAACTTACCGAAAAATCACCAATAAAATATGAGGAAGGCATTAAGTTAATTGTTTTCAAGTCCAGGTGTTAAAATTAAAAAAAAATATATATAACATTTTAAACACCTACAAAATAATTTACACATATTCGTGATGTTGACGAATTTTCTTAAACTTTGATCTAAAAACACTAATACCTATTAAATATTTTAGATATTATTTTGTAATTTTTAAAAAGAACTTGCGAGGAACTTTGTACTGAATTTTTTACTTATCGTTTTTAATCACAAAACAAAATTAACTGTTTATAAATAAAAAAAAAAACAACTAATAAACTTAACATTTTCTTATGTCTATAATTTAAGTAGCGTAAAAAGATTCAAAATATTTTAAAAATTATTTCATACCTAGAAAATGTTTAGAATACTAATACTAATTGATGAATACCCTTATAAAGTCGCTAAGGTAATGTAGTAATTCATTTTTGTCTAGTTACGCCTATGGGCCTATGCAGACGGCTATAGTAATATTAAACAATATTATACATATTATATATATCTATTAATTACATTATTTATTTGAAGAAAATTCCTAGCTAAACTAATTTTTATCTGTATGTACAATTTTGCGAGTGCTTATACTATTTGAAAAATCAATTTTCAATATCGTTGGTTAATTAAATTATAAAATTATACAATAATATGACTTTTATCGCTTTATTTTTTGTTGGTAAACTGTCTAAATATGAATGAAGTACTTAGAAAAATTGCAACAAACATGAAAAGGTATTTTTCATAAAAACTCTTAATAAAAATAATAATATTAAATACACAATAATTTTGTTGTACTTATACTATTTTTTAAAGATTAATTATTTCAATGTAATTGTATTGTCTTCAAATATCACGTTATACATTTTTAGGTTACATGTTATGTATAAAAATAATGGGTTTTAAATGTATTTTAAGCATTGACAACTGAAATTTGTATAGTAACCTTTGGCTCTACAATAAATAAAATACTACAAAAGCTTATAATTTATACTAAGTTAAGTATGAAAGGCATGGATTTATAATTATTTATATCGGTGTCAACACTAGATAAGAATTTAATTTTATTGTTATTACCTTTAGAAGGTCCGTGTTCCAATATATTTTTATCTTTTGTTATCCTGACCTCTATTTTTGTAATTACTAAAAACTTACCTACACAGATGTGTGAGGTTTAGTTTTGAAATTTGATATGGTAATAAGACTAAATAAGATAGAGATTTCCCAGCCATACCACGAGGCACACGATTTTTAACGTAACACGATTTATATTTTTCTTTTAAAAGATCAAAATAAACTAATTTATTTTTTAACAATTTACTTCGTACCTATTTCGTCAGAACTTTACTACTATTTTGCTACATGTATACATATTCTTAGATTGTTCTAGAGCTGAAATTAGTTTTCCTTATTTCAATTTTAGAATTAAACAAGGAATTCAATAGTGAGGTAATCATTGTTCATAGTTAATAGTCTACTCTTAAAACATTAATGAGTAAATTATTAATATTATTAATCTACATTTATGTGTACGTAGGTCGTTGGGAAAAATACTTGTCCAGGACTTAAAATGGGTAATAATTTTTACAATAAGGTTACAATAATTGTCTTTTATTACAACAAACAAGGTTTAACAACAGTTAAAATGGAGCCACCAAAAAAAAAAAAAAAACATTTTTTCATAAAAATATTTATTTTTTTACTAGTTCATTATATTAGGTATTATTAGGTATAATTAAAAAATACAATTAAAACTTAAAACTTAAAAAATGTGATACTTAACATATTATTATAAAATCAAATAAAAATTCACACAGATCCTTATTCGGTAATGATATTCGATAATTGATAAGTATGATTTATGATGTTATTGCAGTTACGTGCGTTGATCATATTATAAGCAGATATTCTCCAACAATTCTTCTCGTATGGCTTCCGCCAGTAATAATATTCCCTAAAATAATAACAATATTATCTTAAACTTCGAATATACTTGGTTGCTTTTTTAAGATGAAATGCACAACTACCGTTCATGGAAAAATAATCTCTTTACCGTCCAAAATAGTAGCATACTAATATAGCTAGATATTTTTCCCCTGCAAGGAAAATTAAGGAATCATAGTTTATTTTTGGGTATACTGCAGTGGAAAAATATCCAGTAGTGTGCTACATTTTGTTAGAAATTTAATCAATTCAGAATTATGGACTGATTTGTAATGTATATTTATTGATATGAGTTTCTACGGCAAAAACAAAGCAATCAAAACAAACAATCGGTTAGAAATTGTATCCACCCCACAAACAGGCACGGATCTAGAGCAAACATCTAGGGGGGGGGCTCAACAATTTTTTTACAACATAAATACAATTATAATAAAATATTATACTTTACTAAAAATGTTGTCATAATAGTAGGTATATTAATATTTATAAAAAATTATGTCTAGAGGGGCTGGGCCCCTAGGCCCCCTGGATCCGTCCCTGCCCACAAACATATCAATGTTAAAATCGATTTCACGATATGGCTACGACATATCTATACAAACCTATTCTAAACTATAACTTCCATTTATATTCTATAATACATAGTTGGCCAATTGTGAGGAAACGAGTGCCCGGGATCTATCCTTAACCATGACCTTTTTTTCAAAATTCTGATAACCGTAAATTATAATTTTAATAATCAAATAGTGCATGTTAAAAAATCAACCTTATCTCCAGGATGCGGGGGGCTTCATAAAATCATTTAACAACCACTGGCGTAGGCATGGGTAGGTACTGTGATTGTAAAAGATTAAAATGAATATTAAAAATATTGCAAAAATCACTTACCCGATCGACTTCTTCTGGTGATGCAATGGAATATGAAATTCGAATATAGGGACTTGGGTTTTCAGCATTGGCTGATAACGCATATCCAGGAGCTAAAATTATTAATTTATCTAAACATCTATCAGTTACTAGTTTTTTAGCGTCGTTCAGTCCAATTATTTTCAACCACAGAAACATGCCACCATTTGGTTCGTACCATTCAGCTAATCCTGTTTAGAGTAAATAACGTATATTTAATATATTATTTATTCGGATATTGTTATGATAACAAAGGTTAAGAGATGAAATTCCTGTCAATTTCACCAGTAAGATTTAAAGATTATTCTGTTTTACACAAATATTTGTCTTATAAAGTGTAATTTTTTAAGTTACCTATATATTGATACATTTTAAAAAACTATTTTAATTTATATTTAATAAATACATATACATAGTTTTTATATACCTACTTATACACTTGTCATGTGTTATAACTAATTATTATTTGTCACACATAACTTTTATTAATATTTATATTTGTACCTATAGTATGATGCAGTATATTACCAATGAACTGTTTCCTAATAAAAGTGTAGGTACCTACACTCTACATACATATTATTATCTTCGATATATTTCGACTTTTTTATTTATCCACTATAAATTATATTTGCTTAGTACTCAGCGATAATTATTTAGCTATTGTTATTTTCGATATTTTTGACGCATACCATTTAAGTACCTTAAAAAACTGTTAAAGCCCCAAAAAAGTTTTTTTTTTGTTTTATAAAGAAAAACAAATATTTACAATCTGTATAATAGAAAATACAATAAGTAATAAATATAAAAAAAAGTGTAGAAGGCTTGACGTCTTGAGTGAAGGGCGTCCAGTAACGCTACTTCAACTTGATTGGATTTGTATAGCTTGTAGTTTTAATTTTTTAAATTATTTATTTAGGTGTACGCGTGCCCAATAGTAATAGAAAAGAAGTTCAATATTAAGGGATTTGAGTGGGCTTAAGTGTTGGAGTAGAATTTTTTTTAATGAGTGGAAGAAAGTACAGATAGTGTAGGTATTTTGAGATCGTTTGACTTATGGTGTTGTTTCTAACGTATACCATAGGCTTTGGTTATAAACGTAAGCTTATTGGCTGAAAGGATTGAACAAAATTTAGATATGGGACTTAAGTCGATCCCCAAATTTAGATGCCATAAGTCATTGCAGAACGAATCAGTTGTTTAAAATTTTAAAATGGTTAATCAAAAAAAAAAAAAACATGAAATGGTAAATAACTCCACTAGATTCCTAAACCGACCTCATAATTTTAGACAATATTTCGATTTTGATTTTGTTTTAAAAAATGTTTTCTTTACCATTTCAAGAATAATTATTTATTGTATTGGATGCTTACCGTGAAGATGTTTATTAATCGCACACATCATGTAATCCAACTTTTGCTTGTAAAAGTTTTTGACATGCATGAAATGAGAAATTAAACCATCTTCACCCCAATGTGATAGGAGTTTGTATAAAAGTACTTGTGATAATGATGAAGTGTGCATTGATGATGTTTGCATGTGTAGCTCCATTCTATGCAGTAACGTTATGGGTCCGGTTACGAAGCCAACACGTAAACCAGAGCTCATGATTTTTGAAAACGAATCGAATCGAAGCACACGACCCTCCGTGTCCATGGACAAAAAACTCACAGGATTTTCCTAAAAAAAATATTTAAGTTAATCAATTATTGTTCATTAAGTACTAATCATAAATAAAAGGGTTGAAGTTACTTTTTCGAAATGTAAGTAGTAATATGGATCGTCTTCAAGAATAAGCATATTATATTCACAAGCTAATCGGTAAATTTCACGTTTTCTATGAGTGGGTAATGTAGTTCCAGCAGGGTTCGATGCAGTAGGGTTCACATAAATCATCTATTATAAAAATTTTACAAATTTTTCATTTTAATGTGATATTTTATTATATAGCCCTTAAACAAGTTAAGTTTTACCTCGCCATTGAGTAGGTTACTTTATAATGAGTAATGATGACTAACTATAACGGATGTGTTAAATTGTAATGAGAAGATCTGTTAGCCTATTATTATCAAATACAATTTGAATGTTTTGAAAATGTAATTTTGTATATAAAACATAATAATATAGGTACCTACAATTATCAAAATCCAGCAACATTTTTTTTTGAAATGGAACAAAATAAAAGTTATAAATAACATTATTCTTCGTTTATTTTGCGTAAGAATTTTTATTAATTTGTTTTTTTGTTTTCGAAAAATACTAGGGAATTTTCAATGTTGACCTCTCAAAAGTCTTATGAAGTACCAATAATAGATACAATCATTTTCTATCAAAAACCAGTAACCACCTTCAAATGATGAAGATGAGAATTCTAAAATCGAGCTTGGTTGGCGAGTGTAACGAGCAGGGGTCAAAGGGCCATAGCATTTATGAAATACACAAGTACATTAATATATATTATATAGTAGGTATAGTAGCTTACTTTGGGTATCGGCATCATTTTTCTTTTCCTTTCAGCTAAAACTTTCTCAATTTCTTCCACGACTATACCACAAGAATCTTGTACTATCGGTATGATCTCAGCATCATATGGTCTGAACTGCAAATATTTATGTTTACTATAAGATATCATGATAAAATTAAATTGAGTTTCAATACCTATATTAAATATTAATATATAGACAAGTTATTATTTATTATTAGTAATTAGTTAGGTATTATATGTATACTTAGGTATTAAACATACAGACTATAGTTAACTAAGCATTTGAAATAATAACTTTTCAGTTGTAAGATATATGTATAGGTATATATATTATGTATATATTTGAATGATTTCGAAATTTAATTTCAATGCATAATGTTGGTAATTTATCGAAAGCTTTACCAAGTCAACGGCTCCTGTATATACAGGATCAGGCATAATCACTGAGTCGTTGCAACGCATGCACATGTCCACGGCCTTGGATAATCCTTCTTGTGCGCCAGATGTCATAATGATACTTCTTTTATTCCAATGTTGAGGTCCATGAAACCTATCTTGTATTTCTTCCAATATATTTATCAAAGGCAGATATCTATAATAGGAATATTTACATAATAATATATTAGATTTGCACGTGATAAACGAATCTGGAAAACATCCGGAAAAAAATTGAAAATCCTTATCAAATCTTAGAGTTTTTCAACGAATTCAAGTCATATTTTTGTTAGGTTATTTTCTTCATCCATTATGTCTCTTATTCAATTTTTTTAGTCTATTGCTTCAGGCTTCTAATCATTCATTTAATAATAATAATAATAATTATTATTATTTTTTTTTTTTTAATATACCTATGACAATATTATTGTACCATAGAATTGCATCAAGTTCTACGATAAAGTATAACAGACACGTCACAAACAACTCGGACGTACCAAGAATAAATCTCGAAAAGAATTTTCGATTTTTATGATTTGTAATCTTTATCTACTGTACGCAATTCGATTTAAACTAAATATTTACGTTATTAAATAAAATAACATTTTATTACATTTTTATAAACTACTAGCCGACCCGTCACATCTTCGCTCGTAATTGGTAGTTTATTTTACCTCCGGATGATGATATGTACAATTTTTTATTCAAATTTTATCTTTTAATGTGGTCGGCAAGTAAATATACAAAACGGTTAATGAAAACGTATTGAAATGTTTCTAATTCTACCTGGCGGTATTAATGATAATTGATAAATATATTTTTATTAAAAATAGATGACCCCGTGCACTTTATTGCCCGTTAAATGTACCAACTCTATATGACTCAAACTTTGTTCAATTCGTTATTTAATATTCGGTGTATGGCGTTCAAAAACCCGGGCAAAAGTTACTTTAAGTGAAATACATTGGCAATATTATAACTTATGAGTATAAGTTCAAGGACTCAAAAACGAATAAATTGTAAATATATTATAGGTGATCCCGTTCAATTCGTTGATCGTTAAAATATGTATCAAATTTATATTATATGATTCAAACTTTGGTCAATTAGTTTATTTAATATTCGGTGTATATGATACACGCAGTATGTTAAATGTTTTCAGGTAGGCAATCCACCTGCGGTGAACCCTCGAATTGCGTACGTAATTACTAATTACGAATGTTTTATTAACAGCTAACATATAATGTTACATTATAAACGCACACGTTGATATTACGATGTGCTGTGTCGAAAAATTAGTCTTGGGAATACCTTTTTTACTCAGCTATCTAGCCTATCTGCTAACTTTGTTTAATTCGTTATTTAATATTCGGTGGATGGCGTTCAAAACTTATCTTAACCTTTCCGTTGCCCAGAATAAAAATTCTGATTCGCAGCAGTATATTAGCAGGTAGGCAATCTATCCGTGCTGTTTGTACGTATGTGTATGGTTTACCTCTAGAGTATCAAAGTTACTAAGCTATCTGCTATAAAGCTACTGGTCTAAAATTATTTTCATTATTTAATCATGATCAATAGGCAATAGCAACCTTACAATTACAACAAACAAAAATATATTGTTATTTAGTTATTTACTGGATAGATGGCACCTACATCCAGATTTCCTAATTTTCGGGGGGAATTTCTTAAAATTATCTTACTTCAGAGTTAAGAACCTTTTCGTGACCATTACGAATACAACAAAAAAAATCTGTCCAGCCGTTCACGGAATATATATTTAATTGGGGTTTCATTAATATATTTTATTTAAATATTTGTAGAAGTTAAATCAATACATGATAGAGAAGATGTGTTTGGCAGTAATGGTTTATCAAGTAAGCTTATACTTAGTAGTTTTGCATTGACAAAAAATATAGCAACCAAATTTATTGGTTAAAATAAATAGTTATATCTACACTTTTTAAATATGCATGAACATTTTAGATGACAAAATCGGTATAAATGTATTCAACCATCATCATCATTCAACTGGAAAAACATTAACCAACCCAGGTATGACACTGTATTTATAACCTAACCAAAAAAAAAACTACCTATATTTAATCACTTTTTAATATCATCAATTTAAATATTTGTAAAAGTTGAATCAATACATAATAGTGAAAATATGTTTGGAACTTTGGAAGTAATGGTTTGTCAAGTACGTTTATACTTACTAATATAATACATTGACACAATCCAAATACACTTATCATCTACTTAACCTTTAATATTATTATTTTAGTGTCAAATGCGGAGGACAATAATGACATGCCTGGAATGGAACATTTAACCAATACTCCAACAAATACAGGTAACCTGGTAACATATGTTATATATTATGGCATTTCTTAGATATATAGAATATAAATTACTACAATAATAATTTAAACACATTTTAGAGTATAATAATTATCGTCTGGCGTTAAATGATACACATTGTCACTCTCCTGCAGTTAGTAATAATGTTGGAATGACTACTAATGAGAATCAGGTATAATCTCAACAATTGTTAATAATTCCTTATTATTATAATATTATCAATATGTATATACATATTATTATTGTTTAAGAACTAGGTATTTTATCAAAAATTGCCAATTTAATGGAAAAACAGTTGAAGCCAGGTTACTATACTAATTGGCTGCTCCAGGATATTTTAAAACAGAATAAATCAACTTTAAAAGATTGCAGTACTAGTGTCCAAGAGAAGTTCAGAAATGTATTTAATAATTTTCCTCTTCGATGCCTTTCTGATGTTGTGGAAATGAAAGAAAAGTTAAAAGATTCAGCATCATGTCATTTAATGGTAATAAAATATATATAATAAATAGCTTCACTTTTATTAATCAATAACTTATCGATTATATAGAAAACCAGATTACGACAATATGGGTGTTCTGCCAACTTAAATGATTCAGTTACATCTTCTTCGGACCCTTTTTACTGATGAGTGTGCAACGTATTACAATTTTGATGGTAAAAATAACTCGAAAAATGCTTTTAAGGAGTTAACCATTTATCATATAATAATTGGTAAGTCATTTATTCAACATTTTCCAATTGAATTATAAAATTACTAGCTGACCCGGCAATGCTTCGCTATTGCAAGATTTCTCAGATATTAAATTGCTATTTATTTTCTGGATGTTAAATAATTATTTTTATTTTAGACCACTTTTAGTCACGTCTTCGTGGTAATGTAATGGCACCGAACACGATATTAAGACCAGAATAAGAACATGGTTGAGATTGGCATCCACAAGAATATCAAACAGACAACTTACAAAAAATAAAAAATAAAAGTAGTATTTGTAGACAATTGTCTTATATAGGTACCTAAATATAAAATATAATGTGCTTTTTTGACTATTAAGTTTAGGTATACCTATACTTGATATAATGATAATAATACAACTTAATATATTCACTGACATTTTACTGACTGGAACTGGCTAACATTACATTACTGACTGATTAGAACTTATATTATAATTTGTATGTAAGATATCATGCGTATTTATAATTTATAACTAAACTACTAGAATAAAATAATAAAATTGACTAAAATGTCTAAAGTGACGATTAATTATTATGATCCCAATATAATTTGAAGTATATAATTATATATTTGTAAATATTGTAAATATTGTAAATAATATATATTTAAGAATCGATCAGCGTAATTAACGTACACCATTTATTACATTCAAATATCGATCGGCGCAATTGACGTACATAATTTATAACATTGGAATATCGATCGACTCAGTTGATGTATAACTTTTTCCTATCCCATAATTTTTCTTTCTTTACCTGCGATTTCCGGCGCAATTGATATATGCCCATTTAATTTATACATAAAGATAGCTACCTAATATAGTATAATATAGATAGATTGATGAATTTTACTTCTCGGAACAATTATTCATAATATTAACTCTCCGATAAAACACACACAAAAGAAAAAAAGTCAGGTTACAGGTAGCTGGAAACCCGCGGTACAATATTATGTATAATAATATTTATAGGCATACAATTTATACATTTATTTTAATTAATGTTAACTAATTATTTATTAACTTTATCGAACTAAATATATACCTAAAACCTTCTCTGTGATGTCCTCTTTAATTTAAAAGAAACTGCACGACGATTGAATAAGTAGTTTCGGAGTTTATCCCGAACAAAAAAATGAGACTTCATTTTATATGGTAGTATTGATATAGATTAATCTAAGGAATGAAATGCATTCATATTCATAAATTCGCTAGTGTTTTTCGTCATTCATCATTGAATACAATGTTGTTTGAGTAAATAATATTAAAATTTAAAACCTTTTAGAAACTTAAACAGTTTTATATCCACTAGTATATTATGTAAAATTTTAGGTATTGTTTTCTAATGAGTAAAAAAACTAAATAAATAAACTTACCCAACCGAAGGAAGATATTGCAAGGCATCAGATAGGTCTTGTCCTTGAAGTTTAATATTCTCGCCGGTAATTAATTCCACGCTAATCTTCTTGAATGGAAATGTTAGTACGTTCGGTACACCGACACCGAATTTTATGCAGTTTGGTGGAAGTTTCTCTAGCACTCTTGCTGAAAGAACATTCAATAATTATGTTATATTTAAGTGGTATTTTATTGCTGCAATTAAAATTTATAACACACGATAATATATCAAACACGGGCGTATTTAGGGTTTTGTCTAGGAGGGGAGGAATGCATTTATCGGGAGCACAATGACTTTGTTCAGCTACTATTTGAAGGGCCACTACTAGAGACGCGTGTATGTTTTGAATTATAAAATTACCCATCTATGGACAAATATTTTCTTGGAAACAAAAAATCCTTAAAAAAATAGCCCAAGAGAGGATCTACTCCCCCCTCGTCACGTAAATACGTCACTGACATCAATCACAATATTATAGTTACTAATTTCTCGAAGTTGAGACGGCTGTCGTTTGGACGAAATGTCGTTGATGAAATATGAATAATCAATTGCAAACGGGATAGCACTGTTGTGATTGTGTGACGGTTGTGGGGCTTCATACTCAGAAATTAGACAATCTATTTGACAACGGGCCACGGTTGCTGGTTCATTAGTGGACGAATATAGTTTATACTGTGCCATATTCTGTAGGAAAAAAACACAATAATTAAAATAACAATAATATTGATTGACAAACGATCGATAAGAAAGTATTGCATTAAAATAATCCTATTTTCAAATTAGCATTGCGTAAATTCATAATATTGCGTAGTTAATATTATATAATACAAAATAAAAATTTGGGCAGAATATTATCTACCTACGTATTTTTCTTCAAATTCAAATTACCCAATTAGGTACATTATACTACCTATATACTAATATACTATTTATTAATACTACTATACTTATTCTAATATCTATTTAAAATTAAAATAAGAATATATATTTTACTACCTATTTTAGACTTACCTATAGGTCATTAAATTTATTATCATTTTATGAAATAAAAAACATCACGTGTTAATGGTTACGATCTGTACAGGCCAACACGTGAAAAATGCGTGTACATAACAGAACTACAGAAGTAGGTTAACATTATTTTTATAGCATTCAATATTGTGTTATTGATTAAGAATAAAAAAAAACAAATTAAAATACTCTACATGAAATTTTAGTTTTTAAATGTTCCATAAAAAATAAATAATTAAAAAGTCCTTAGAGTTAACCCAATTGTATCTAGTCCTGAAAATATTAATTAAACCTTACATACAATATGAATAAGACTAGCTGATAAGCGATTAAACATTGAAAGTTTTAACTGTAAAAATGAATAAATGTTATTTTAATTTTTAACTTATGTTTAATGCTGCCTATATAATATGACAAAATGTGGCTCGGCGCGGCACAGTGGCTGAAATCAATCACGCAACGTGATTGGGAGTTATCAACAGCCACTGCCACTAGTTCTAGGATGGGTGACCGCCCGGGCTCGTAGTGCGTAAGAACCTTGCCACACATACACGTGTTCCTAACCGACTGTACCAACCGTCCCAACCCAACTGTACCAACCATACCAACCTACAGGCTAATGACCTCAGTCATCGAAGCCTTAAAACCTAATAAAAAATGAATATGATAAATTATATCGTATGTTTTAGAATATTTTTAAACATATTTGTTTTTGTTTATAGAATTTTAATAACTCTGCAAAATGAACAATGTTAAGTGGCTTAAAACGCGATCAATTGTATTAATGAAACTTTTTTTCAAATTGATTACCTATATAGAAATAATGTTTTGCAGTCGTATTATATCTAGTTGCACTGTCTCGAAATACATTGACATTTGGAAAGAACATAACAATTTGGAGAAAAACTAAAACCTTATTTTTCGTGTCCTTTATCTACTTATGATCTTTCCTCTGAAAAGTTCTTACTCATTAAAATGACCCTTCATGATTTTCATTGTTATACTCGATAGTCGACACATTACCGAGACAGAGTCATACAATATAGTCAGTGTTTAACAGTTTCCATCTTAAGCAGTTAAACTATATATATTCGTTTCTACTGTGAACATGTCGACGTAATCTAAATAGAAATTTGAATTTTTGAATTATCAATTTTGTACGAAGTGAAGTACACTTATACTAACTGCTACTATTTAAGTAGGATAATGGGAAAATGGTAATAGGTTCAAATATAATATATTATAGGTAGTGTGATATTTTGGAAATTACTATTAATATTAATTAATATTAATATGGCATTATTGGAATTACCTATTAGAATTGTATCGTTTGTAAAAGTTATCCTAGTGTAATAAGTACTAGATGACATATTAATTATTATATATATATTATATTTTATTTTGAACTATTATTAAGTAGGTATAGTTTATTATGGTGTTGTTGTGTAACCTGTTGAGCTTATTTTTTCACAAAATATAGGTGCCTGTTATATTATATTATTATCTATGTATTTTGTGTATATATTTTGTGTGAAAATTACCTCTTTTAATGTACCACAGGTTATTATCACGCGTAATTTTGTATAATATATAATATATTATAATTATCGATGCATATGCATAGGCGCAACTAGGGTTAAAATTGTGGGGGGCTAGAGCACATCTAACAAAATTATTAATTAAAAATAACCCATAGAAGGCTTATATCTAAATCAGTAAAGAATATTTGGGGGGGCTAACCCTACCCACCATATTTCCCCCCTTGCACCACTGTGTATATGTATTGTTTTTATATAAGCTTTTGAAAGGCCTCATTGACAGTCAGATTTATTGCAGATGATCTCTTTTGATTTACCACAATAGTGATCACAGGCCATTTTCGAAGTTTCTATACCATAATACAAGTGAACAATTTCGCAAAAAATATAAATAAATTGAATGTTAAACTTCTGTAATGATTTAAAATATTTTTATTTTCAATAGATAATCAGACGAAATTAAAATATTGTGCCATAAATGTATTATAAATTATAAAATAATTATAACACAATATTAATTATGTATATATTAATTATGTGCACTTCATATTGTGTACAATTGTACAAATATATAATAATTAATACCACGTTAATTGTACTGTTGAACCCGTGGGTGTAAATGATTTAATAAATAAATAATGAATAATAAATATGGTATCATTATTATTGGTATTAACTTATTGCAACGGTATTTTATACTATAGTTGTCAGGCTAAGACCAAATCATTTTTTTTTTCTAAATTTATATTTTAGAAGTGATTTTTGCTTTTTTGTGAAAAATGAAAAAAATATCAAATATACGTAGGGCAACATATGAGTATTTTGGTTTTAGAGTACCTCAATTCACTGGAAAATGGGTGTCCCTATAACATATGTCTATTTTGATTTCTAAACGTATTTGACGGAGATGGTCAATTGACCTGTGGAAATTATATTTTAATAACTTATCATGTAATATCAATCCTTTTGTTAAATGGCTAAAATAATAGAACATTATTATAGATACTTAATATTTTAAGTAAAGTTTTAATATGACCAATTTTATTTTAAAAATCAATGTTTTGTTTATTTTAAAAGTTAGGTACATAAAAATTTAAGTTAATACTGATTCTTTTGTGTTATAATAAATAATAAATTACTAAAATAGATTAAAACTTACCAATTTCATGAAAATATTTTTTCTTAAAGTCTTCATAATATTATATCTCTGTTAGTTAAAGAATTATTTATAGTTAAAAGTTTAGAATATAAAGTTTTTGAACTAAAACCATTCAATGCTAATCATGAAGTATATTATTTTAAATGTATCTTAACCCCCCATTTAAAATTATAAACTTCAAATTAATTAGTTTGAATTCTTTTGTATCAAATATTATATCTTCAATCTTGAAAGAAAAAAAAGGTTAAGCTATATGGTTGTTATGATTTAATAAATTATTTTAACACGTTAAACCACGAACTGTATGACTACGATTAACTTAAGAACAGTATAAATAGTATATTCAAACCATAAATAAATGAATCGATAAACATGATTAATGTTTCTGGTCTTATCGAAATTGTTGTCCCACCTTACAACTATATCAATCAAAACATTAATTATTGAGAGTACTTGCAAGCTACCAAATTACAATAACTCACAAAGCTTATATATTAGCATTTTTATTTTTTTTTATATATCCTTAAATAAAATAATATACCAATACAGTTAGGCAATCGCCATATTTTTCTAAGTTATAATAATAAAATAAAATTGTATTACGTTTTTAATGTTAAAAGCTTCTTAGTCTCTTGCGGTAAAATCTTCGGGACTTGTTTGAATATTATACTGAAAATACAAACTTCGGAATCTGAAAAACTTAAATGAATATAATGATCACTTAATATAGGTAATAGAACAGAATAAATGATAAATTTAAACTAAATGGTAGGTAGTACATCGGGTTTTATATCGGCAATATTATTATGGTATTGGAAAGTGATAAGAGGTTAAGTTGCTTTTTAATTAACGTTTAAAACTATAGCGACTGTACTTCCTAAATATAATCAGTCGATAGAAAATTTCATTATGTGGATCATATCAATAAACATAGGTAAAAAAAAACTAATTAATAAACATGCATTAATGGCAAAATAATATTATCATTGATTCCATGTTGTTGTTACTTGTTAATGATTATAAAATTATTATAATGGTCCAATTGAGATATTTTATTTGTAATGATGAAATATACTAATGATTTGCTGTATATTATAGGTATCAAATGTCGGTACCAGTTAATATTTTAGTCACGGAAATAGATGTGTTAAAATATTTTAATTCTCAATTCAATGACAAATAGTTGCATATAGATTAGATAATTATGCTGAGCATGAAAAACGGTACAGAAAAAATTAAGTAAAATAAAAATACGTGTACCTATTGTAAAACCAATATTATATTAATTATTATATTATATACATACCTATTCATTTTACTGGTGCCAGTTAAAACAGCCAGAATAAAAATCGTGAAATATTTTAACGAAAAGTAAGAAATTCTTTTCGATAGGTACCTACATGTTTCCTGCATACTTACAAGATAAATAGTAAGTATAATAATATATAAAACGATTACCATCACAATATTATGAAATACAATTTCAATTTGATATACCTATATTATAATATGACAAATTATCGGCAATACCCCTTAGGTGTAATAGGTATGTCCCTGTTATCGTATACCTAGTCATTAACTAATATTGTTTAATTGTATATCCTTCTTGCATTTTTGTGGACAGTTCAATATACTACCCTCGAGAACAAGGTTGATCAGGTGATATTGTACTGTATAATAATATATTACTATAAATTATAATTACATAAGCCTTTGTATACGCTGTTGCTATATCGTGTTCGATTGTGTTAGTGTATATGAACGTGGATCAGAAGTTCTTTTATTTAACCTGTAAAATATAACTCAGACAACTTTATTTATATCGATCCAACAACCTGCTGGTTCTCATTACCGGGTCGTGTAGTGAGATAGCTAACCAACTATTCATTAAGGTACCTATTAGGTATAAATATCGACATCCACTTGGTTAGGAAGAACGAAGGAGGTGTGATATTATACAGTCCAGGCAACGGACGACTATCGGTAATAGAAGATTCAACCACAGCTTACCTTTTGTAATATATAATATTTAGACTTAAATAAAAAACACGGGATAACTAGTGGCGACGGCCCATATGGAATGTTGGGTTATTCAATACATATATACATACGATTTAGGCATAAATATATATATACGCACTCCTTATATACACACTCGACACATGCAACACATAAATAATATTTAACACCTCTGCGTTCAGACGTTTAATAAAAACAACACAATGAATTATCAGAGGCACCAGATGACACCATATATTATAAAACCATGAACCCATTCTTACTCATATATTATACTTCAAGACCCCTTCTATAATTTTCCGATCAAGACATAAGGTCAAAACACCAATATATTATGTTAATTCTTATTAAAATGTAAGCAGAAACAATATTGAAAATAGCTACGATAGTTAGAGTCAAGGTACTAAGGCCATTGCCATAGGGTATTGGCCAATAGGTTTAATAGACTTGGAGTCTTAGTTTATACCTAGTTTATATTTTTTTAAAACCATATTTAAGAATTATTATCCTTATTCCTTATTATGAATATTTGAATTGTTTTAAAAATTATTAAGAGGACGTGATACCCGCATGTGTTGTCTTCGTCTTACAAGTGCATAACATAGCAAATTATACGCAAAGCAGAACACGTGTAGCTCCGTTAGCTTAAAAATTAGAGTGAATTGACCTCTTATAAAATCTAAAGGTAAGATTATTATCTAGA
>WHPZ01590498.1:0-27197 GCA_016617965.1 Macrosiphum rosae
TAACTGTTGACTGTTGTAATTTAATATTAGTTAAAATTAATCTAATTGTATGTATGTATTGATTATTCAATTCTTGTCCGCTTTTCTTATTTATAATTAAATATTGTTTATAATATGTTATATAACTCATACTATACCACCACCAGAAGAATGTGCTTAAAGGTGGTAGATATTTTTTGTTTAAAAAAATAAAAATATTACAATACAAACAATATTAGGTATAATATACGTATTAATAAATAATATATTATGCTATACATTTGTATAATATGTACATATTTTATCCGAGTCTATGGTGGCGTCTGCAGCGATGGCTCTGCGGCGTACCGCGTGCAATTTAAAAAACCACCGTCGTCGGGGCGGTCTTAAATGATTCACGGAAATTCGACACGAAATATATGTGCAATATAATAAATATCCGATTATGCGCTGCGTGCAGAGAGTCGAACAAGAGCCGAAAATTACACCGAACTCGCTGCTTGCTGTAAATAATATTACATATTACCTATATACATATATAAATTATTATTATTATTATTATTATATATTATATACACCGGTCGTCAGCTCGCGGGGAAAACGTAATAAAAACGGTATATACACGAGGGGGTTATCCCGTCTTTTGAGCGGGGCGAGGGCGCGCGCGTTCGCATCTTCACGTCTTTAGAAGACCTTTTTTTTTTTTAAACGGTTTCCGAACGCTTTTCAAATGTCCTCATAAACTTACGAATTCCGGGAGCGCGCGCACGCGGCGGTTCCATATATATATATATACACGCCGGAACAACGATGATTTATACAGGACGTATCCAACATTATCGGATCTTCCATCCGATATTGTGTGAAGCGGCAATAAAAGCGGTTTATCAGCCCGCCGCCGCCCTCCAACTCGTCGTCGGCTCACGCCTCTCAGCCACCCCCTCCCCCCCAAAAAACGACTGTTCCGTCTCGAATGCATGGGGCTCAAAACGTGTGCGGGGTCCGAGATGAATAATTCAAAATACTATTTCGTCGCAACGCTGCCGTATATATTATATATATATAATATATATATAATAATGCGAAACGAACGAGTTTGGTGGAGATTTAATGAAAATGCCATTATATACGTATATAGGCGGTACCGCGTATTATATATAAACAGTATATAATATTATATATGTATTTAAACCGAAATAAGCAGCGCGCCCGAAAACCTTATATATACCAGTCGGCTTATACTCGATTTTCATTGGCATCGTTTTGACTGTAATGAAAAATATTATGTATCGGAAAATCCTCCATTGCAGCACATAAGTATATATACCTACTCGTAGATAACTGAAATAGTCGTTTATTATTCGTTCTACTCTGATCCACCCCCTCCCCCCTGTGCACTGACCACCACACTTTAGTGGTTTGCCCCAATAGACTAAACTAAAAAAGTTTTCTCATACTATTATAATATTATAGTTGTATACACAATATATATATTATATACGATACGTAATTGATTGTTACTATATTTTATACGTCTTGTCTTGTAAGTTTTTTCGATTTTGTGTTCATTTATTATTTTTTTGTTATTTTACAGGAATTTTATAAGAAGATTTTGCGCTGCCAATATTTCTATCGCATCATTCAACCGTTTTCAGGATCTGACACAATAACACTGATGAACTTACTTCGTTATAATAGAATATACATTCATTATGTATATTTAGATACGTTTTCTCACGTCGTCTCACGCATTTATTTATGTATATATATATATATTGTGTAAGTATAATATAGTCCCTATTCCCCCTTTGCAACGCCTCCCAAACGAACCACCGCTATTTGCGGTCGTTGAAAATTACACGTTGAAGAGTATATATATATATTATATGTATATTATTATTATTAAGTCGGCGAAAAACGCTCACCCCAATTCCGATTCCATACCCTCCCCTCTGCGGGGCACTAATTTCAGAGACAATACTTAATAACTATAGTAATTATTCTTATTGCACTTTATAAAAACGTCAGAGGGGGCGAGAGACGCCTATATAAATGCCTTAGCGACTTAACGAATTGTTTTTCGCAGGGCGAACGTGTTATAAAACACAGGTGTCTCTTCGGCGCTATAATTTTATAAGCTTGTCGGAAATACAATTGTAATCGTACAAGTGTTTTAAAATTGTATGATATAATAGGACATTCTATTGCCACTGCCATACAGACGAAATTGTAATATTATTCATATTACCTATACGAAATTATGACGTCCACTGAGCAGTATAATATATATATTTTTATTATTCGGTGAGTTCTTATGCAAACACGTGAAAACCAGTAACTGGATAACGACGACGTTATTTCGAAATTCTTCGTACACATTTAATATATTAAAATATTATTATTATATTTCTATACTATTATACCGTCTCGAAACTTATAGATTGTCACTGCGTCGAATTATTCCAACGGATTAGCTCGAGTATGATTTATCTATGTGTTTTCTTTCATATTTATCGACTATGTATATATACACACAATATACGTGGGTCAGTGGTTTCGATCGCGAGTCCGCCGTCCTGTCACGATACCTCGTTAACATCTAGTCCCGCGATTTGGAATGCAGTACGATAATATATTACTTATATTATATTATGATAATATATTGTGATGATACTCGAAATATAATTATTATTAAACCCATATATACATTGACAATGTTGCTCAGCAGTTGGGAATTATAAACTATAATAAAATGATCTTTGTCATAATATAACTTGTCCGTATAGTTGTAAGTACAGTTTAGCTTAGGCCCATACAAATATGTCTATGTGTAACTATATAGATATATTTTATTATTCCGCGGAGATCTGAAATGTTTATTTTTCGATTTTTATTTGGTCGCCCATCTAAACATTTTGGAAGTTTAACGGAAGTTGTCTGGGTGTTCGGATCGTGTAACTACATACAGAATTGCACAAGCCGAACAAGCATCGCATCATATTATTATCGACCGATATCATTCGTCAACGTTGTATAATATATTATTATAATATTATACTTTATATAATTTGAATTAAAAACATGCACGACGCGTACAACATTTGAATGATTTAAAATAATAACATAATATATTATTAATGTTGATATTTTACGCCATATAATCTACATAATATTGTTGTATATCCGACGTACGCGGGTTCATAAGTCATGAGCTTTGGCTACGACACGCACATAAATAAATATTCAAATCAAAAACCGTAATTTATGAGATTATACACTAATACGCACACACATACACGTAGTTGATACAACGGGCCAAAGTTTACAATAAATTATATATTAATATATTATAAGTATAATCAAGTACGGCATAAAATGCACGTTCATATTTTAATGAAATTTGTACGTACCTAGTAATTATTATTCGTGCGTGTGTATAATTATTATAATATATTATTATTATTATTATTATATTGTATTGTTAAGTTGTGAGTATAAGTAGGTGTAGTTAGGTAGGAACTATGAAAAAATCGAATCAACACCGTTTTTGTTTTTTTGAATTCTATATTATATAGATCAGACTTTCCGCATAAAACCTCAAAGGTCGACGGAATAATAAAATATATAACGTTATACGAACGACCTGGATTTCGACGGTGGTTTTTCCGTTTTATTTTTTACGTGTCGTGTAAGCCGCGGCCGGACGAACATCAAACGCCTCTCGCGCGGTAGGTACAAGTATACCTAGGTATACTTATCGGTCACGCACATCACACACCGCCGTCTATATATCGTCTAATTGCCATTAACGTGTGAACCGGCTGTTCAAAACATCGAAACGGTCACGACGGCTACATCGGCCGCTGAGGCCCCACGCACTCGGGTACACCTCCGATGGACGATATAGTTACCACCGTCTTTGAATCGAAAAACACCATATTATCGTATGATGTGCATACTAATATACCTCCATATAATTATGTGTGTGTGTCTACAGTGTACTGCAGTGTACATGTATCGAAGATGTCGATTAAAAACGAGTAAAATGTAAGTGATCGGTGGCGGCGGCGACGGTTGAAACGAAAGACATTATAAGTATATTATAATATCATATTATTATTATTATGTTGTTCAAGATCGTGTGTACACGTGTGTGTTTTATGAATTTTATACGGTAACAATAGGTAGTAGGTAATAGCTATGGTAATATTAATGTAGATTGTAAGTACTATACTGCAGCTAAAACAGTATTAAATATTATGGTTTTATGAAATAGTTTAATATGAAATCGACGTTCTAACATTTACCTCTCTCTATAATATAATATATTAATATTATATAAATATCAAGTTGCTTCCAGGAAATGATTAATAATCTACGGTATTGATAGCCATAAAATATTAAATTGGTATGATAAAATACGCTAATTAAGAAAATGTTTGCATATTATTCGGAGACGTGAACATTCGCGAAGTGGATAAAAAAATTATAAGTTCACAAATTATTCAGAAACGTTGGATGATTGCCCAATAAAATGAATTAACGTAGGGTTTGTTTAATTATTTATATTAATTCATAAATGATAAAATATATTTAATATAATGTTCATATCGCACGTATACATGCTATTATACACAGATAATAATAATAATAATTATTATATTTTATGTGCTCACGTTTTTTTCTCGCGTATTTAAAACCTCAATTACTATACCTATCGATGTTTTCGTTTTCAATTTTTACACCTGTCTATTGCATCGAGTATTGTGCACGACGGTAATTAATATTATTATCACATTTAAAACAAATAGATAGTATGAATATTATTGGAACTACTTAGTATATTGTATTACAATAATTATGAAGTATCGTGTTTCGAATAAGTGAGTTCAACGAACCAGTACTGTATAATTTTTACAAATGTTTTACGACTGTAATATTCGAAAGTCATCGACAGACAATAGAATAATTTACTAAAAACACAATTTTTTTGAAAGTATATAGTAGGTATAGGTATTATAATTGTAAAGGTATACGTTATATGTATTATTATAGAGATAACAACTCATTATTTCAGTAGGTAGTAGGTAAACGCCATATTAAATTAATACAACCACGAGATACAATATCATGTTATTTATGATGATGAAATCGTTAAAAACGTATAGGCACTATTATTCTCATACATTATTACGTTTGAAAACTATTAAAATATAATATGTGTGTGACGTGTCCATAATAATATTAATACCCATAGCTATACATCATCGATTATAAATGTGTTTATAATAATCAGTGCGTTATATCCATAATATAGGCGTATATTGATTCAAGCGTAGAGTTACTACAATATTGTAAACGCGAATGTGTGAAAACGTTTCGCATAAAATTAATAAAAGTTTTCGAGTTACGACGGCGATGCTCGACGCCTAACGGTTTCGATTCGCATACTCGTGATGGTGAACAGCACAGCAGAAAACGATATTTATTTTATTACACGACATAATAATATATAAGCGATGTTCGCGGGGCGTTATTACATATGTGTTTTGTTAAAGTGTGTTTTTATATTTTATTTTCTCGTATTATTATTTTTTAAATCGAAGAAAGCCTCCCACCACCTATACTCTTTAAACGGTCCATTAAGGCAGCTCTAGACGCGCGTCTTATCGCGGTGCGTTTCGCGTTATCGTCTCGTCGTTCCGTTTCGAGTATGTATTATTATTATTATTATTATTATTATTATGAATGAACGGTTTTATCTACACAGCAGCCTTCCTCGCAGCGATTCTTTCCCGTAAACTGCACCGCCGTACACACGCTCTCGTAGGTTTATAATATTATGGGCCATGTTTCCATATGTACAATGTACATACGCACGTATATATTATATATTATATAAATACGCAGAATATAATAATATATTATATTACTATTATACGTGTACATTTATATATTATATAATATATATATTTATACCTAATATATTATATAGATATATGTATAGGAGGTATAATAATGTCTATGTGCGTGTGTGTGTGAGTGTGTGTATCTAAAGTGTTCATCTATGTGTAATATTTATTTGACTCGATTAGCGAACCTTGTAAACAGGTTTAAATTCAGCGCGAACAATGAACGGAGTAGAGAGAGAATGTCCTGTATTATAACACAACACTCGATCGTCGTTTGGAACTGCATAATGCGTGCGTATGTGCAATAATTCATGCGCGTTTGTGATTCGATAGAGCACGCGCGCACAATGGGAAAAGTTTTCTTCTCCCGTTCTCGCCCGGTTTTTTCGCGTCTCGCGACGACGGTATTCTACCGCGAAAACCTGTAGTCGTCGACTACAAGATATCATTATAATATATTGTGCACATCGATTATGGGCATATTTTATTGTTATGAATACATATTATTACACTTGTGATAACATGAGACGTGCTATACTATAGGGTGCTTGATAATAAGACTCGAATATCGCACGACCCGTTTGTAAGGTGTATACTGCCCAAGCTATTTTTACGAAATTTCATTAGGTTTCGTAATAGTATCATATGATTTTCGGCCATGCAGACATCAGGATATAATATATTATGGGAATATCCACATCATACATTACAATATTGGCTTGACATAACCACCTTTAGTATGTGCATAACAATTCTTCATTATGTGCAGCTTCACATAAGACAATCTTATATACCTACGGAAAACTCGTTATTTATCAATATATATATATTATATTCTTTAACGTCTGCAACGTATCATCCGAATACTGCCCATAGAGCTTTTGCATATACCTAGATACCAACGCGTTCACGTGTATACAATCGCAACATCGATGCTGGTCAGGTCGCTTTAGTCACTTTTGCAGCGTGTTTTTTTCGTGGTTATATTATCCAGAGTCAGTCCCGCGTGGTGGACGACTGTAAAACCTTGCGTCAAGTGAGGAGCCTCGTACAAATTTCCCCAGAGGCGTGCTCCAGCCCCGTCCCGTCCTATCGTTGGTTGCGAGGCGATTGAGGGGTGGGGACGAAATTGAAGCAAGGCGGAAAAAAGTAAAACCGTATAATATAATCTGTGTATATATTATAAGCAGGGAATACATATACATCGATAGGCAGGGTAAGGGTTTTCCACAGCGGACCGGGGTGCGAAGCTCGAAGCGATGGCAATATGGCTTCGACGGCAGCAGCAGCAGGGTACACCCACAGAAGCACTCTGTATATACATATTCATATATATATGTCTTGCCGTATTTATATATACATTCGGTTTTGCAGCACTGCTGTTGCGCCGGCGACACCGTCCTCGGCGTCAACGTCGTCGAGCCGTATATTGTCATCCTTGCCACTATATGCAGGCTTTACGCTCATAATTTTGCACCCCACACCCTGCAGCGACGATAGGTCGAAAGTTACGCATATATATAATATATTTATATGACATGTGTGTGTGTGTATACGTGTACGGTCGCAAACTTATAATTAACGTTATTACAAATTCAGTTTTGAAAACTCCGCCGCCTCTTCTTCAAGTCGTCGTCGTCACCGTCGTCGCGCTGCAGCGTGCAATAAAGTGCGCACAGAGAATCGATGGCGGCGGCGTCGGTGGTGGCGTGCGGGCGAGAGGGTTCGAGCATAAAACAAAAACGGTCCAGCGCCCAGATTAATATGTAATAATTCACATCTGTTATTTTTGTATAATAATTCTTCCCTCGCCTTCTTCGTCGTTTCTCCTTCTCCGTTGTTTTTCTTTATTGCCCTTTTATACATACACATATATATTATTTATGTGTGTGTGTGTGTGTACATAAGCCGTGAATCTTCGCCGCCAGCACCGTCTAATTTTCCCCGAGCTTTCCATACAGATGCGACCCGGCCACTACTGGTGGTGTGAGCGTATATAGCTGCTTGTGCTGCTGCTGGTGCTGCTGTAGCTGTGGGGTGGGGCCGACGTGATTTGTTGCCGTCCGAGCTGACGATGCATAAGGCCTGGAGGCAACGCCGCCGCCGCTGCCGTTTTTCATATTTTATCCTTTCTTTATTTTTCGTTTTATTATTACACACAGATTCTACGACGAGCGCAAGCAAAACATAAATATATATTATAATACATACGTATATGTATAATGTATATATGTGTGTTATATGGCGTGCGCGATCTACATAATAATATTTTTGCTCAACTGACTCGGTGTACTGCACGTATACGTCTTATATATATATATATATTATTTATTTTATATGACGTTGAGCATTCCATCCGCTTCCGAGTTCCCGACCTATATCCGACGACTATACGCGTATATTATACATTATTATTGTATCCTTCCGCGATACGTCTCGCGCAGACAATATAATAGCTTATATGCTATATATTTATATAGTATTTACATTGTATTCCGTGGTTAATCGCAAACCGAAATAAATGTGCGGCTAATGTGATGTTATAGTGTTATACGAATGTATGAGTACCCACATTTTTATTCGTATTCAATAAACATTACCATGTTTACCGCTCGTTTTCCCATATAGAGCTTATGTTTAAACATAAGAAACCGCAAAGGATTCACAATTGTATCGCCGCATCAACAGAGTCCAATATCTGTGCTATGTTTTTGAATTATAAGATGTTCGCATTATATGGGGCGAGATTAGATGTTAAATCAATATATAATACAAGTGCGTTTATTTTTATTCATGGTGTAGCATATAACATATTTAGTATACACTTTACAGCTGGTAAACCGTGGTCTGTTGTTGTCTGGCACTCTCGCGCGACAAAGGCAATTGAAAACTCGAAAAACGTTTACCACCGCCGTCGGCGTTCTCTTTCGGCTATAAACTAATTAAAAAAAAAAAAAACGTGACTCATTTGTAGAGAAATTTGCGAAATAAATGAGTTCCACCTGTTTTTATTTCATTTTTTATTACTAACCCTACACCGGCCACCCACCACCCCATTTTTCGAGGCTCAGGCGGCGGGCTGCACTGCAGACCCGCGTAATTTATGTAAAAAGGTATTCCCGCAATTTAGTTTTTAAACGTCCATTCTTCATTTTCAAGCCATATTTAAATAAAAATAAAAATACCCGAGCAGCATATTCATGCAGCCACGTTTTCCGCGTGCCGCGCGCGTACACACTTTTCCTCCGTCCGCGGCGGCCTCGTCCCTCGTTCCCCGTGCGCGCGTGACGCACCGACCGCCGCCGTCCTTTCTTTTTCTCATTTTTTCCCCATCCTTTTTTTTTTTTTTTTTTTTTTTTTTTTTAATTTATGTCCCTGACATTTGTACGAGAATACCGTATTACGGGACCAGCGAACCGATAAATTCGTTCTGCGCGCACCGGCGCTTTTTTCGCCGCCGCCACCACCCGCCGCCACCGAGATACCGCCGTGTCCCCTCGCGTTATCTGTCTTCTGCCGTGTAGTATAATAGTAGTAGTGGTAGTAGTAGTAGTAGTGGCGGCGGCAGTAATACTTATCTCTGTGCCGGAGAAACGAGCGCGAGCTCGTCGTACCCCCTCCCCCCTCCAAGGTATGGGCCGACGGGCAGTGGCAGGGGAGAGCTGAAAAAAGGGAGTGCACGCCGCACAAATATAACAACGGGGCGCGACGTGCCCGGGTGCAAATCCCGATGGTGTATCTGTTTGTGCGAGCGTGTGTGTGTGTTTTTTCGCCGACGTGATAAATCACCGCGTAAAATAAACATATATAAAGGCGTAAAGCCAAAAGAAAATATTTGTTTAAAATTTGTTTTGCGCTGCCAGGCGGGCTGCTGCAGGTACATACCCATATATACATATTATCCGCATCTACGCGCCCCCTCACCCCTCGCGTAACAGTCGCATCGCCAGCGAATCCCGCAGTCTCACACTCTAGCTCTTATTTCCCCCCCCCCTCTAAACTATACAATATTACATCTACCGCGAGTAAGTGCGTATAATATAATATATAATATGTATTATTATTATTGTTACGTATATGTTAGTATCTATAGGTTTACACTTCCGAGGTGTGGTTTCGATTTTTGCTAAAACCACGGAATGCTAAATACTGCTGCAGCGAACATTATATTGCCTAATTTACCGCGAGCGATTAGAATTATTATTGGACCTACGACAAAAAAAAAATTATCGTTTCCATAACCCTATTTCCCGCGGTCCGCATGTATGCGCGCTGAACCGCGCCGATAACTTCGAGTTATCCATTGCGGTCGCAAATTATAGCTTGGTCACGAGGAAGGTAAAAAAATAATCATCCCGATATATTATTACTTAATAAACTAAAGATGGCGTAGTATACTATACAGTTGTTATAGTGCACTATACACATGTGTACACCCAAAACGATAATATTCGACACTTTTATAATATTGATATGTCTACCATCTTGCTCTTGACATTATATGGACCATATTTAAAATTTATTAATGTCGTTATTCTCTATATTCGATCCGTGGTTGACATTTTAAACCGTTTAGTATTTTTTTATCACCTTGACACTGAACTTATTTACAACGCTTGTATCTTAAGACTAATTCGTCGACCCATTAATAGTTGCTTATAGTTATGGAATTTCAGTGGGTTGAGTTTGGACACAAGGTCGTATATTTTAAAATCGTACTCCGTGCAAACATTTATATTCGAAAACTATAATTATCCGCTATCTATATTGATGTAAATGTTTGGTGAAAAATATTCCTATAGCTACACGTGGACTTTCATGTCGAAAATAAACATAATTTTGTATAAAGAACCTGGTGATATTTGATATAGAAAACGTGTTGACGTTAGGTGTATATAACGCATAATACGGAAAATGTTTGCTATCGGTAAATATTTTTTATTAAATATTTAAGGCTAGTAAATTACCAACAGTCACCATAAATTATAATGTTAATATAGGGAGTGTATTATTTTTAATACCAAATTTATCATAAATAATTACCAGGTGCTCTCTTTACATTGTATATGGAAGGTGTTAAAAACGAGTATAACCTATATCCATCGATTGCGTACTAAATTAAAACTTAGGGTAAACAATATTCGTCACTATAATATAATAAAATATATACTCTACTTTTATGGTAACATATGTACCATGTACTTATAGTAGGTACCTACAGACTACCGTCTCTTAATAGATGTTTATATACAAAATGTATTAGGTATATATTTTAACTTGTATTTAAAAATATACATTGTATTTTATTAAAGACATCTACTAAAAATGTTAAGTTAAATTATCAATTATTGTAAGTTATATATTTAAAAATCACACATTTCCGGTTACATATTATAACATCGCTTCTTACAATATTATTTAACAATCACTGATTTAAATAAATTACATAAATATATACGAGTATATACAACCACAAATCCATATATTTGAATTGCTAATTTTTTTTATTTGTGTGTTGACTTTTTTTTTTAATTTTTATTATTTATATTATTCTAATATCAACATAGTAGGGTACTATTTTAAGTAGGTACCTTATTATTATTTTATTTTGGAGAATTAATTTATTATGAAAAATTAAAGTAGGTATATTGTATATCCAATACCATTACATTATTATTTGTGTCGGTCCATTATTAAGAATAATACACAATACATATTAAAATAAAATTTTCAATCCTATAAATATATTGATCAAACAAAGAACGACATTTTGGATCACCTCCAAAAACTATATATTTGATATTATGTTTGTTTTGGATTTACTATGTCTACCGAGAAAATTATTAAAAATTATATTTATAACTCAAAACCATTCAGTTAATAATTATAATGTACTAATGTGTTTTATGCCAGACAATATTGTACCTAAGTATTAATTTTTAAGTGTAAAGCATTTGTGACGCTGTTAAATCGCATGTTGTAACTTAAAAGTAGGGTTCGGATTTCGAAACAATAAATGTAATTAAAAAAAAAAAACACTTTAAATGTGAAAAATAGCAATGAAATATATAATTTTTTATATTTTATATAAGTAAGTATTGTGAAAAGTAAAAAAATTAAAAATATTTTATAATTCCACAAATTAACCATCGATTTTTTGATTGACGACTAAAGAATTCTATATTCTATATCTACATGACTACATATTTTTATAGTAATGAACTTATCCATAAGTATCCATCACTGTGGGTAAGTTCTAGTATATTTTTTATATAAAACATCGACAAAGCGTCGTCTCCGCACAGCTTTAATCGATTTTTATTTTGTACTGATAAAAACTTATACAATTATTGTTATTTATATGGTGGAAAGGTACAATAATGAAGTTATTTCATTTTAATAGAAATTAAATAAAATACATTTGTGTTAAAGAATTATCTTTCTATCACATTAAAAAAAAATGTCCACTAATAATTCCAAACCCAATACTTATAACTTATATAAGTATCTAATAATAATAATAACTAATAAACAACGATGCACTTACGATTTAATCACGTAGGTATATACAAGTCGTATATATTATATTATAACGACAGGGAGTAACTAGCGTTGTTTTTCAGCTATATTACTCACCTGGAACAAACAAAAAAGATGGACGTCATTAATGATTTATTCTGGTGCGATCGAAGTAAACTTGTGTTTATTAAAGTAGTTTTCGTCTCGACGGCTATCCTGGTCCTATTATTATTTTCAAAGAAAAATACCCTTTCGATACCAACCCTTCCCACCCGCCACCGAGAGTTTGCTTTTGTACAAAGTTTGTTTTCCTCTCTCGCCCAAACTCGGGGTCTTTGAAAGTTCCTCAATAAACCCAAAGTTTACACCAATATTCTCTCTCACTACGTACTTATATAATATATATAATCTCGTTCACCACTCCGCCTCGGTATAATAATATTACCAGGTAAAATTTAGTTACGGGCGTATAACTGAGATGAACTCTTGCTTCTGCTCTCGCTCTCTTACGCGATCTCACATCCTCAGCACGCTCTTTCTTTCTTTCTTCCTTTCGTTGCGTCTGGTCCTAACTAATTTTAAAGTTTTCGGCAGCATAAATTACACACCGACCACCGCACTGCCTTGTAGCCTGATGTATTATTGTACTCTACGGAATTTTTAACCCCGTCCAAAATGTATATATATATATATATATTATACACATTATAGCTGGCCGATGAAAAATGTACCGACCTTAAAGTTATTAATGGTCGAACGTGTTACCCAAAAACGTTGCACAAACTTTAATTTATTTCCCTCACCCTCACCGCGGCGTCCGTCGTTGTTATATACGCACTTCACTATACATATAAATGTTATAGAACGTACAGGCATAAATAAGTTCCCATAAAGCCTATACCAACGTCTCCCAAACAGAACACATCGCTGTTTTTATTATTTTTTTTAATCGAATTTTTAACACCACTTCGCTGCTGTTAAATACTATGTATATAGATAATATATACAAATTACAAATTAATGTGCACCGACACACAATATCGTTTATTATAACGATGTGCATTAATATAACTTGTCTATTTTTCGTTGAATCCAGAATTCCAGAATAAAATAACGATTTAATTTTAATCTAAACTATAATACATAGGTAATATACATTATAATAATTTAATAATATTAATGTTTTTAATGCAATGACCTTTTCTTTTTGTAAATGTATCAATTTATTACAACTTTTTAAACTAAATTAATATAAATTTCTATAAAAGTCTACTTTTATAATAAGATTGGATTGATAATACTGTGCACCCTCTTATATTGGTCGTATTAAAATGTAAATACTAAGAGAAAAGTAAATACTATATATACCATAAAATCTTTCATGTTTTTTGTTTGTTCTCCTTCTTAAATATTTTTATGATAGAGCCTCTAAACAATGGTACCTAAGTAAATAGGTAGCGAAAATATATTTATACACATTTAGGGAAAATATAATTTGTTTAACTGTTGCTTAGATATAATTTTAAGTAACTATGCTTCAGACTTCCGAAGTACAAATGGTTATTAAATCTATAAAAACAAAAAACAGAAATTAGATCAGGTCCAATCACTCCAAACAAATATAATATGTTCAACTGTCTATAATGTACCCCTAAAAGTTCACTGTTCTCTGTTATAAGCTAGCTATACTGCAAACTCAGGTTTTAAAATGTTGATATTTTTTTTATTATTATTATTATTATTAGTTTAAGGCTTCTACGACAGTTCATTGGGTTGTAGGGTTGGTACCGCAAGGTTGGAACTGTTGGTTCGGTTGAAAACGGTTGGTTAGGAACACGTGTAAGGCAAACACGCAAGGTGTTTAAGCACTATCTGAGAACTATTGGCGGCGGCCGTTGCTTATTCTCAATCGTGATCGTATCGTGAATCGTGATTGGTTTCAGTCTCTGGTCCTCACAGAGCCACAATTTTGATACTATATATAAAGAAACATTTTTTTTTAAAGTTATCCTTACACATATAGTATTTTTTTTCCATTTGGCTTAATGTTAATTTTTAAAAAAATATTATACGTTGAGTATTTAGATTTTTTTCGATATTCCTGTATTTTAATGTGAATCAATGTTTGGATGTGATATCATATTATACTGGCAAAACAAATCATTATAGCCACATAGGTATTATAACTTATATAGGATATGTTTTTTTTTAGTTGATTTGAACAATTTTGTGTTTGATATGTTGAATCTTTTAGTTTTTAGTTGTTAACGTAACAGACTGGCTATATGAAAAACGCTTGAGCTGTGCTGCTATACAATAAGTCGTATCAAAATGTATATTTAAAAAAATAAATAAATGTTGTAAACGCTAAAAATAAACGTCAAGCTTGAGTGAATTACTATTGCAATTAAAAACTCGGGTACATTTTAGAATTACAGTAAAACACAACACGTCTTCTTAAAACTAATATTGTAATTTCAGTTTGATATTTCGACTGTAATATATTTAGTATAATAAAGCTTGTATATAATATAAAACCCTTCGCTGGCGGGGAACGCGCGTCTTTCGCCAACGATATTGGGCCATAAATTTCACAGAAATATCACGTGCGTTTTAGTGACGCGTTGATATATTATGTGCATTCGTTACTATTTTTTTTTATTAATTATTATTATTACCAGTTACCATCATCATCGTCGTCACCATCGTCATCATCATTATTATTATTTCGTTTATATATCCGTGGGAAAGAGCGCTGTACAGTGTATATTATATTATGTACCTAAAAGCTATCTTATCCATACAATAATAATATCACTACCATTATAGTTGTACCATGTACGGTATAGGTGCCACTCTTAAGTTTTTCCGAACCGTACGCGAAAACAACGCGTTAATATTTGCGTATTTTTCGAAAACAAAGAGTGCGGGCTTAAAGGCGTCTGCCGCAGTACGCCGCCGCCTCCGTTATAACATTATCATGGGTAGGTACAAATGAACAACAGTATATAATGATATTTTGTCTTTCCGTTTTCATTGTATATAATATTATAAACGAATTCTGTTGAAACAACAACAAAAAAATAAATAAATACCCGACCGAATAACAAACGAACGCATTATGTCGTAGCCGGCAAAGTATACCTACGGCGGCGGCGGCTGCGTCGGATTAAAACGTTTTTTATTCACTCTCTCTCTTGCCGTCCGTCCGCCACCGGCTTTGCACGGCGCACGCGGTATTCTATGTCCAGGGGCCAGTACACGATAATATTATTATAAATACGCGTTTATAATAATATACATAATATTATATGGGTACCGTGTGTACACACGGGAGGACACGATAAAATAATAATAACATATAATACACACAATGTGCGCGTATAGGTACGAATAATACGCACTTAGAGAAAAACGCGCGATAATAACAACACGGCGGCGGATCACAATGCGACCGTGTGCCATTTGCATAATGTAAGCCCCGGCCTCAACACAATACACATTCGCTCAGGTGCGAAATCTAAAAAATATTATTACGCGTATTATAATATTATTATATTATAACGACGACGACGACGACGACGCAGTGACCGGCAGTCGGCTGCTCTCCAAAAGCGTTCGCGATTATTATAATTTTTTTGTTTACACGTTATAAGGGGGCACCTGCAATGTATAATATTATATCGTGTACGGTATACGTATACATTATAATATCATCTCAGGGAATCTGCAGCAATCGATGGAAAAAAGTGGCTTTTATAATAACTAAAAACCCAACAAAAACTGAAAGAATTCGGTTTAACCGCGGATTTCAAAAACAGATTATGATTGAGTAACAACCAATCAAAACCTTTGAAGAGGCTAGATTCCTATAACCCACACTGCGAATTAATGTTTATCGGATTATCATATGGTTCTGACAAGTCAAAAAAATCCAAACAATAAATTTGGGATATTAAAAATGTACGGTTAGATTGCATTGAAATAAAAATTAAAATGAAATCTCTATTATGAATAATGGTATTAATGGTTTTTCCATAAAGGTCGAGGATTTTTTTTTTTATATGTATTTTATATATATTACAATATTATTGTGTGAGGTATATATCAAGCTATTACACATGCGTCACGCACTGATATCTTACTTATCGATAAGGAACAGAAATCCTTCCAAATTACAATGTCATCTATAGCAGGTCACAAATGGCTCTAATGGGAGAGGGAAAAAATGAATTACAATTAATTGACCCATTTATCCTTTTCAATATTTTTCTGTGGGGGAAACTCCCCCTCGTGCCACCCCCCCCCCCAATATCGGCTAAGAGTCATCATTATAACGTTTACCGACCACGTTGCAGTACATAGACTTACCTCATAATGTTATTATAATATTATATTAGTTATTGCTGAAGAATTATTAGTGTTACTATAAAACCCACAGGACACAATGTCACAATCCGCAGGGTCCAGGATCTACAGCTGCAGGACGAGCGTCCATAAGCCGGTCACGGTGCTATATATCATTATTCCGCGTCTGGTGTTTTCTAGTTTTCGTCCAGTTACGCGTATATATAAAATATGTAATATAAGACGTTATAGCACAATAAACGCTTACGACTGGCATTACAGCTGCGGTATAATTTATCTATACGGTAATAATGATATGTGATCGAGCGGAGGAAAGTTAACGCTCGTCGAAACTATATCATGTAGTACATATATAATATATATAGGTACTATGTGCTGTGGTTTGAGTTTGTATATAGAACAAACAGCGGGCGAGCTTAAAACAGTTTAAACGTCAATAAATTATGGAGCGCATGACGTTCAAATTATCTTGTTACCAGTTAACAGGACCATTACCGCGACCATTGTGTAATAACAGTTAACGACACCTACGCCCGCGTGCGTACCCCATTATACACAAATACCGACCGAGCGGGCTTTGACGACTCTGATATACACGACACGCCGAAAATGTTGTTCGACATTTTTATTGTACGAGTAAATTCAGTTGTATCATTATGCGAATGACAATAATAATATTATAATATACACTCGACGATATAATTTATTTAACTGACGTACGCCCCGTGACGAGTATAGGCACATTAGTACGTATAATATGTACATTGTACACGTATAGGTATATAAACATAACATATATATGTGTATGACTGCAACATAACGCCTCTTTTTAGTCTATATTTCGATATTAGTTATATATTATGGTTATTTAATTGCAGAGGAGGGGACAGATGCACAGATGTCATGGACGGAAACGCGTCAGTGTTTTTTAGTAATTCGTTTCCTGTGTGTAGTTTTGCAAAATAATTGGTAACAAGACGCTTAAAAAAAAAGAATTTCAAGTTCAATATATTTTGAAGAATATAATATGTACTATAGTTTGTTTTTTTCAAACTGTAATTATCTATGTTATAATTTAAAAGCTTAAAGCGATATCATTGTGTTTTTGATCCACAGCTAAGCTGTCTGTTGCACTCGTCGTTCTGAAATTTGGTACATGGGCAATCCTATATACCCAAGGATGTGCACCTCAAAAGAGGGGCTAACGCAGAAATTTATTGGGACACGAAAAACAAATGTTTTACTGTTTGATATTTGTATTGGGTTACCCATTGGATAAACATAAAATAAAATGGTTATTATAATAAATATTGTATATAGGTACCTCATAATTTTAGACCTGTATTTTGTATTTTCTCCAACCACCCAGATGACAGTGTTAAAAATACGTGACATTTATCAGAGTAAGTCCACTGGCATTATTTAAAATGTGGTCATGGGCAACCCGGTGCCGTGGAGGATCTGCAGAAAATATTTTATAAACATTAATTGATTTAGTATAGAGACCATGTGGTTATTGTAACCTAATTTTTAATCAATGAATATGAGTACATTGATTATATAAATATTGTCTTAGACATTGGTATTGTCATCAATGGTATTATATACATTACTGTTGATGTACATAAACATGACTACTGCAGCAAGAGGCGAGCAAAGCGATATCATAAAGTTTACCACCGTATACGTTTTTTTATCCGTCTGAAACTACAAAGTATAATAATATATACGTTCGGCCAACGGTATTAATCCTAAAGCGTTGGCAACATGCAAATGCAGCGGTGGTATGAAGTTATAACTTATATTATATTATACAGCCGAAACGTTTCGACTGCTCGGAGATTAATTCGAATTTCGAGAATTAAAACCTTGCACGCGCCAGATTGTTTCCGTATCGTTCAAACTTTTCTCCCCCGCCCACACAACCCCATCCGCGACCGGCAGCCCTTTTTCGGTTTTCTTCGCGGCAATTATCGTAAAATCTCAGCAACAGATAGTACATATATATATATATAAAAAAACATAGAACATACGTACACATACATACCCGTCGTATACCTATACTGTGTTTGTATATATAAATATATATATATATTAGTCTAAGCCGACAACAAACCTCACCACGCGCGCGTCCCGCGCAATTCTTTAAAACCGCCGCCGAGAAAAGTTTTCTCGCTCGCACCACCACACACCACCCCATACACCCCACCCCACCGTCACCGTTCAAACCCCACGTCGACCGCGGTGGCGGCAAACGGCCCCGGCGGAATCCAGTTTAATTTCAGCACGGACGGAATACGAGAACCCGGAGAGATAAATAACACGCGCGGGATATATCATATTAAAGTTTTGTAATATTTCCCGGCAGCACGTATGCGAGCGGGTGTGTGTGCGTGCGCGCGTGTGCTTATATATACGAAAAGAGTGTGGGACCGGGGGTCGGGCGGGGGAGGACCTTGTATAATAATATAATGTGCCGTATACTGCGGCAGAGGCAGAGGCAGTGGCGGCGGACCGAGGAAATTCATCTTGGAAATATTTTTCTTGTGTACACGCACACGCGGGGGTGGGAATGACGTTTCCGGATGAATTATCGCCGGCGACCGATGGTAAGTGCGCACCGCGTCCTATCCTCGTGCACACACACACACACACACACATATATATATTTACGACGAGGGGGCGTGCGTGTTTGTGTCTCCCCCACCACGGTCCTCCAGCGTGCAAGCGTTATTTTTCTCCCCGACTTTTTCTCGGAATATTATAGATTAAATTTATAGACGACTATTTATATATATATATATATACACCCGCGTTATTTTGCCCTTCTTATCTGTTATATTTCATCGGACTGCTCAGTATATTCGCTGTTAAATATTACATCATTACTACGATACGACCAGCCAGCCACTAGCCAGCCATTCAGGGGAAAAGAGGGGGTGGGGGGACAGGGCGAAACGAGGAATTCATAGAGGATCGTCTCGAAAATAATGCGGTTTGCCAAACGTTGTATTCTTTTACTCGGACCGAACGAGATTACTGTATATTATTTATATATTATATAATATGGTGTTATTATCGTTTTTGTTTTTATTTATTTACCTTTTCGTTCGCGTCAATTGTTCAGGAGAAGCGTCGAGGTCGAGGATTTCACTCCACCGACAGAAGGGCGTCTATTATGAAAGTTATATGATGTATGAAAATAGTTTGCTGTCTCAAAAGAACATATTTTGAGACAAAAAATGTAAACTCGACATTTGAATATTACAGTGTGTATTCTGTATATTATATTACCTAATATTTTGTTTAAACGTAAAAAGTGTAAAAACTTTTCAGCAGAGTTTATAAATATAATTTCTCTAATTAGGTTTGTCGTGAAAGAAAATGTCGGAAAATTTAAATTATTGTTCACGTAAAATCTTTTGATGCTGGCTCGAGGTGAAGGTTGAAAAAAAGAAACAATTAATTAAAATTATAAGTGCATACTTATATATAATAGTTATTTAAAGGGGATGAACAGCAAAAAAAACCACGAATCGAGAAATTGTATTAAATTAAAAAATCTTTTCGAATCACTGATTAATTATAAACACCGAAATACCTTTTGCTGGCTGAGTGAAAAAAAAAACTGAGAGAAACGAAAAAAACAGTAAATTAAATTTGTCTTAATTATATAACTAAAGTTTTACACATTAAATGTTATACTATACCTATATAATATAGTGTACATGTATATATTATATTTATATACATATATTACACAGTATATAGCTCTTGGCGCAGATTAATAGATATAGAACTATAGTGTATACATATACACTAGTCTCTCGAGGTTAATATAAAAATGTATTATATTATATTCTTGGATTCGTGTATATATATATATATTACAGTATATAATACGAAGCAGTGGAGGAGCAAATGGACCGGCGTGCAAGAGATTATTTTCCATTTCCGTCTCTATCCCCGCGAAAGCCACACTACAACTACAGCAGCAGTATCGGGCCGGCGAGGAAAACAACCCGTCTGGGACACTGCAGAAGCACAAGAGGCGGACAATGTATCGTCATCCGAATATGAAATAGAACCGTGTATATCCGCCGTCCAGACAAACAATGGTCTCGGCTGCCGCTATTATTATTATTATTATATTATTGGTGCCATCCATTTGTGTTTCTACGGAATACGCTATAATATATATAGCGACAACACGCCCCAGTGCTGTACAATTTATCACCGCTCGTTCATCATATTTCGTTCTTACATATCCTCCAGTCCTGTGTGTGTGTGTATTGCACATGCGAATGATGTATATATATTTTAACGATATTAAAGACGATCGTTAATATTTTGTTTTCAGCTTCCGGTCTTTTCCTGCTTCAGTCGTGTAATGATGGAAAACGTGAGCCGCCCATTTCCCCCAAAAACCGTTTCTGTTAGCGGGAAAAAAACCTTTCATCGTCGACAAAACAGCAACATATTATATTATAATATACTTCACTTTACACGACTTTACAATACGATATATTATAAGAACTCAAAATAATAACCTAACAGCTATATATGGGTACCTATGTTATAGAAGTTTATAAGTTTATTTATATTTTTGCAGTTCATTAATGTAGGTATACCTAATATTTATGTTCTGGAGCGTTTTTAACCGTAAGTAGGATTATCTCTTCTAGCAACAGGATACTGAATACTTAATATTAATGATTAATCGAATTTTCCGGCGGATAATTAAAACATATTGCAGTGACGATTGGTTTTTGATTTCTGCCGCTCGCTTTATATGTCTGTTTTTGAATTGTAAAATACTCTGGTGTTTACTGATAACAGCACTGAATAGTGGGGAAGAGGTGGTCGATCGCGTGATTTACATCATTTATTATTAAAATCACATACATCATATTATTTTTTTAGAAATCGTCGTGTGAATTTATCGATTGAATTACGAGGATAGATTTATTATAATTTATAATAATATACGGCCAGCTGCCGGAGAGTTCCGGAGCGGCCAGTCCGTCAGTCCCCGGGGTCAGGTTGAGCTGGTTGCCATCATCATCATCATATTATTATAACACCCTATAATATATTATATGCTGCAGGAACAGGAGCATGTCCTCTCAGAAGATTTATCGCGGTGGCGGCCATCATTTTTAGCACAGACGTCACGTACCTGCACTGCTGCAGCAGTATCTTCAGTCGTCTCCTCCTGTCTGCGGTATATATGGTGGTAATAATAATAATAATAATAATGATGAAAATAATAATAACATAATATAAGCGCAGGAAGAAAGTATTGCCGCCGACCTCCATCGTCTATATATATAAATATATATATATATTTACACGTATTATATTATATATATAATATATTATAAGGTACACGTGCGACGGCGGAGGAGCTTATAATAATAATAATAACTACGAACGCGACGCGAGTACAGTAAAGCGCTGGTCGTAAATCGTCGCGTCGTAGCGGGACGCGTATCGAATACGATCGCAGCAGTAAAAGTACCTATATTATTATTATTATTATTATATATTATTTATATACGGTGTGGCAAGGTGGCTGCCGTGTGCACCTATATAGGTGGAAAGAAGAGCTTTCTCGGTGAAAAAAAAGACGTTTGGCGGTGTGTACGCGACGTATATATATACATAGTGCTGCGTCGGCGGCGGGTGCGGGCGGCGTCGACGAGGTGAACGAGAGCGCCCGGGACCGCATCGTTTCCGGATTTGAATAAATAACGTATAAATATCGACGAGCACGTATAACGTCTCACTTGATAATATTATTATTATTGTTGTCGTTGTTGTTATTATTATTATATATTTTTTTTCGGTTTCTATATATCTTTTCTCTCTCTCTCGTTTACTCTTTCTCCTGCACTCCGGTACCATATAATATATAACACTATAATGCCGCATATATTATACTATATATTATATAATTTATTATTTACGCGCGTGCGCGTGCACACACACAAGCTCTGGCCAGGTCTCTCGAGTGTAACGAAATATCTAATATAATAATATAATAATATAATAAAATTATTATTATTATATATATATACCTATCTACGTATATTTATGCACGCACGGAAATGAAGATATTTCATCGGTGATATAATAATAATATAATATATAAATCGTTTGCGCCGGCGATTTATTACGTGTAGGTGACGCGCGGACCCCTCGCGCTCCCCCCCCCCCCCGGGCGNGATGTAGGAATTCGAAAATCGTATTAAAATACCGTACGCACGCTGCACACTGCCATATTGTAATAATAATAATAATAATAATAATAATACGTAGGTATAATAAGATCTGAGTAATACGCGAGGCAGTTCATCATCACGTGGGTTCTCTCGCGCCGGTTAGACGCGTAGTAGGTATATCTTTTCGCCGCCGTGTACACGAGGTGTATATGGTAATGTTATAATGTTATATAACGCACCCGGGTAGTATATCATTATAACCGCATGTACCTACTATATTATGTAGGTAGGCATGTATTTTAATTATAATTTTTTTTTCAAAACACCTAGGCCCGACAACCGGCTAGCGTGTATAAGGCTATAGTGACTATCGTAGTATAGCGTCTATAATATAATGTACGACTTCACAGGCCACCTCGGGTGTTGGAAATGTTATTTCGGCCAAAACGTGCTTGTAAAAGCGTATATTATAACCGACGGTTATCAATACGGGTATATTGGCTATAACTATGTCTATCTACTGGTCTGGCCATATACTACGATATTATATTATATTATAATGTAGGTACACAAGTTCATGTCTCTACATTAATTGTATTTTAATATTATTTTTATTCCACTTGACATTTTAACAACTTTAAGTTTTACTGTTTCAACATAATAAATAATAATATAGTAAACAGTAATATAATTAATATATTATACATTATATCAGGTTGTGTTTTAGTCTATGAGATTTTTGTTTGTTTTTCAAATTTTTCATCAACTGAAACTTTCAATACAAATACTAAATATTTTTACAAATTTATCATCACGAAACAATTGGAATACCAGTTATTAAATATAATATATACCCAGGGTGATTGCAAGTATACTCACCCTAATTTTTGCCTTTAATTATGCATGAATGTATTCAAATTCTGATATAGACCATATTTTCAAATTTTGTATTACTTTGAACTTACAAACTTCTGTTTTTTTCAAATGGGAACCCCCTTTCATACTGTAAATTATTTAGTGGACAGTTGTACATACCTGATTCAAAATTCAAATGAGTAGTTTTTTATAGTTATTAAAATGGTTGTATTTAGGACAATTTAAAGTCCTTAAAAATGGTTTTACATAAATATAAAATAGACGTAAAATTAAATCTAGTATTTATTATACTTGGACCATTTTCAAAAATTATTAATATTAATAACTAAAATTTTAAAACCACTATAGTCCCCATATCTTATCTCAAGTTAAATAACTCAAAAACTACACGTTCGAATTTTGATATTGATACCTAGTCTAAAATTTCAGAAAAATTATCCACTGTACAATTAATAATAGGGCTGTTCTCATTTGAAAAACAGAAGAATTTATCTCCACAGGACAATCCTTAATTATAGTACAAGAAACCAAAACATTTTAAAATATGGTCTCAAAGTATTTTTAAAAATTTTAAAAATCGGATTTTTAATAACTGCATTATTGAAGAAAAAGGGGTGAGCATGCTTGGTGAATCACACTGTTTATATTGGTAAATTCTGAAATTAGGCATAAGACTATATGTGTTTTATTGTAACGAGTACTATGATTACCTATATAGTATTAATGTATTATAGAGTACACGAGTCCAGTCGAGTACGATCAAATATTATAACTAATAATTTATTATAAACGACCAAATAAGATATTATTAAATGTATATTCTTTACATTTGTCCCTAAACTACATAGTAAAAGTCATCGGACACAATACGAATTTACGACGGAATAATACTATTGATCGTTCCCAGAAAACAGGACTTTGGCAACCTTGGATTGTAAATAATAACTGCTTAGATTTCTACTGATGGTAAATACATTTTGCATTTTTTAAATCTATGGACTATGAATCTATTAACAAATAAACGACTAGTCATCAGTGAACGAATTTACTAGCATTTGCATATTTTTATAATTTTATTTTATGAATTTACGATACTATTTGTTTTGTTTTTCTATCCTTTTGTTAGAACATAATACTATATAGCTGCTTACAATATCTTCATATTTATCAATGTATTATCTTAGATGGAGTCATTCTCTTACATTTCGTTATTTAAATTAATTCATTATCAGTTTTCAGTATTCTGAATGTTTTTGTTTTGTCCATAGTCTAAACAATGAATTCATATTGTAATATGGATTATTAGGTATGTATAATATGATAGTCCCTACTCCCTATAATATTATTGTATAGAAATGCCCTCCGTTAGTCAGGTGCTTTCATAATTCATGCAATTATTAGTTGTTAAATTTATTTTTAACTCGTCAATTAATTTTATCAATCGTTTTTTGCTTATTAATTATTTTAGGGGCGTATTTATAATTTATGTTTTATAAATGTTTCAACTTTCTTCAAAGTATATACCTAATAATTATATTACAATTTGTGTTATTTGTTTACATTATATTACTATAATATACTGATATATTGTATGCAACCTAGGGGCTCTAACACCTGATCGCTTTGCTCGCTAACCCCCCTCCAATTTTATTATTTTACGAGATTTGATTTATTTCAAGATACTTTTCACGTTTTTGTATATTATTTTTCTTTTTTTTCATACGCCTACTCTTCAACTGCTACCTGAAGCCTCTTCTTAATTCTTATACATCTTAAAATTTACAATTTCACTCTGATTTTTAAAAATATTTTTATATAAAATAGAGATATTACAATAGAAATATAGAATAATAAAATTGCACTATATAATTAATATATACAATTAATATACTATACAATGTTGTAATATAACGAGATAAAATGTATAATTTATTTTCGTAATGTAACTCTTACAATTTATGCTCAAGTTCAATTATATAATATTTATTTTATACTTCGTAAACACATAGATTTATAAACATAAATACATATTAACAATATTAAAATCTATATTTTATTTAACGATAAATTACGCCAGGAGGTATCTATGTATAGAATAAAACGATTCTAGAATTATATGCGAGTGATAAATGATGATATTATAAAATAATATATTATTATATAACTTTGGTGGGCGAAAAGTATAAGGCAAGTAATATTTTATGGACAAAATTACTCGTATGAAAAAATAATTGCATTAAATTGCTTGATATTTTATGAGTCGTGCCGAAAAAAAATGAGTAAAAAAATAACTATAAAAAAGATAAAAATAATTTCGAAAGTTCACTTTCTACACCTATATAATATGGTATTGTATAAACATATATATAAATATAATAATATTATTATTATTATTATTATTATTTACGATTAAGTGTCATCAAAAGTTGTATATAAAACTCTGGAACGAAAATATAGGAACGAAAAAATGTGAGCAACGATAAATTAAGGGCTTGCCAAACTGGGAAAATTATATCGATAAAAACCGCTCTATTATCCCCACGAAACTAAATGTACCTCTGCACTTTCGACAGCATAAAAGTTAGTATACCTAATAATCAATAGATCTGTAAGCTTGTAGAAAATGCATCCTTTTTAGTTTATTGTAAAATTGATTAAGGTATTTACGTATTTTTTTAGCCTTTTTACGTCATTTATTCACTGTTAAATGCTATTTTTGATAGTATTAATATTTTCCATAATTTTAAACTTTTTACACATATTTTATGAATTATATTTTTGATCTTTGTCGTATAAACATTTTAAACGATCTGTATCCACGTCGTAATTAATTAATAATATTTTACACTTGAGATCTATCTATATCTTGAAATTATGAATTTGTATTTGTATATACTTACATTTCATTTTACACAAAATTTGTTGAGTTTTTAATGCATTTATAAGGTTTTATAGTGCATTTTTCAGAACTTACAGACTACAGTGCATTTATAAGGTCTTTTAATGCATTAAAGTCAAAGCCGTAATAACAACTAAGATAAGGTATAACTTAATTAGATATTTAATTATTGTATAGACCTATTCTTTTCATTTTTATCATACATTTTTAAGTTTGTAATCTGCAAATGAGGGGTGATAACTTATGGTCAAAACTTGTTATTACGTTTAAACAAATTTTTTGTAATACTCTCGTCATAATTTTGTTATATTGTTTTTGAAGTGAAACTTCTTATGTGAGGGGTATCGAAAAAAAAGAGAGTGACGCTCGGGCGTCACGAAAACGGTACGATGTTTTGTTTATAAAGTTTTTGATATTTTC
>WHPZ01590499.1:0-34455 GCA_016617965.1 Macrosiphum rosae
CGTTATAAGTACCTAATGGATATTGTGATATGATTAATTTGGAATTTATTATAGGTACCTATTATAAGTCAATTTTTTGTTTAATACCATAGATATGTATATAATAGTCTTATACCTAGACTGACATACCATCACCGCTCAGAATCGTTTTTCTTATACAATGATATTATATCGTTGAATTCAAATTTAATATCATCCATTATACAGTGACCCACTTGTAACCTACTGTACAGCAGAGCGACATCCACTTTCCCACCTTTTTCATTATTGGTTTAATTATTTTATGAACTTTTTTAATAGTTATTTATAATAACCTATTTGTATAATAATGATCAATGAATAATATGTACCTATTGTATAAAAACCGTACGGCTTAGTTCGAACCTTAGTTTTTGGTTCGAACATACATTTTCTGTTAGGTACCTATACCTACTTTGAACACCGAACATGTTGAAAAATCAAGCTACTCAATTTTATTTCGTTTCGGTGTACTTACGGTGTATTTTGTCCGATTTAAACTCCACACACTATCCGTTTACATAATTCGAACTTCTAACTACACCAAACAGGGGTAAATAAAACCGTAGTGTGTGACAAGTTTTTAGGAATCCCCACCTTTAATCACATGATGCATTATGTCACTGCCGTCTAGTGGCGTCTACCGCACTGTTGCATGAGAACTATAAAATATGAGTATGTTTTATTATGAAATAATGACTTTTAGCATCTGGGCCCAGGTAAATATGATAGGTATGGGTACAACAAAAAATACATTATAATATCGATTTTACATTTTTTAATTTTCTACAGATACCTACTCACAATGTAAGTTGTCGTATACATATTATAATAATTATTATTAATTTGAATAATTCGTGCGACAGTAGCCGTTACCAAAGTCGCAAAACGCAAATGCAGTAAATAACTTTAGAAATTATTTTTTTTTCATTTCGGTTATATTAACCAATAAAGCAAACTTTGTAGTATTAGTCGCGACTCGCGACTGTCGATCGATATTAATAAAGTTACATTTTTAAATTATCATTGGGAAATTGGTATTTCGCTATCGTAATAATGGGTTTATCGGTGTTCAATTAACGTAGGTAGATATAATAAAGGCCTACAGCTAGGTACAACAGGTTTTATAATAGTGTAAAATATGGGGGTACGAGACAGATAATGTACATTGTACATGGCTTATTACCGTGTAGTGTGTAGGTGCATCAGATTAAAGTTTTCAGTTAATACCAAACACGCCAGAAGTGTGCACGGTGTGCGTTTTAATATAATTATATGTTCTAAATTGTACGCTGGGATTTTAACGTCCAAAAACCACGTGAGTACTATAATACACCACTATTGAGTTATTTTTTTTTTTTTTTAAACCCGTTCACATTCGTTACCTATGAAACTATGGCTCCAAATGCATCTCCATTCTTTAATTTTAACATGGACAATCACGCTATTCATATTCAAAAAAATGTCTGCCATAATTTCAATTGCAATAATAAACCCAGTACAATGTCCCTGTTCAGAAGCCGTTTGAAATCAATACGAGAACAGTTTGTAGCTGTCAACAGCCATTATTTAAGGGAAAACGTCATAGAACCAGTCAGTCATTATTCGCCTTCAACTTTTGTTAGAAAGGAAAAAACTGAAAATACATGGCTGAATGATATGCGATCCGTTTCATGTATGCGTTTGGATTTTATGCGCAAGATGTTAATTCAACAAACAATGAGGGGAAAAATGGAGCTGTGGCAACAGAAAAAAGATGAAATTGCACGAAATAGGAAATTTAACATTTCATTCAATTCAGAATTTCAACGTGATGAAATTTTGATTAAAAAAGAAAATTATAAAATGATTTTCGATCAAATTAAAGAACGCACACACATAGCAGATAAACAGGCAATAAACATTGATCACCAACAACGAAGTAGAGAAATTTGTTTCAAAGCTGTCTTGACAAAAGCAGTTTTAGTAGGAAATATTTTGAACAGTTACTTCAACGATCAACAGTTAGTATTAAAAGTTGGCAAACAAATCGAGGATTATCGTTCAATGGAGTCAAGATTAGATGTCTTAAAGAATATTAAAGTTGTCGAAGAAGCTCCATTAATTGCTGCACAAAGCTTGTTAAAGGACCTAACATTATATAAAAATAATGTAGTTATGCCAATTCAAGCAGAAATAGAAACATTAAAGGTACAAATGGATAGAAAAAGGAATTTATTACATATATTCTCTGCTAATAAGCCGGTTGAGCACATGGTTAAAAATGTCAGACGACAATATGTTGCTTTAGTGAAAAATAATAAATTATTAATTAACAACTTAACCAATGTAAGAGAATTACCATTTGGAAATGATCCAACAACAAAAATATTCAGGCAAAATGTAATTAAAGTAATTAACACACTAGTTAATACTATATCAACTACAAATGTCACACATTTAACTGATAAATATAATAAGCTAAACGCTTTGTTGAGTGGAAAACTTGTCTGCGTCGCAAACACACAAGTTATGATTGGTGAGAATAAGGAAGCATTGGCATTTTGTATGCAAACTTTAGCTACAAAAATAGTAAACTATGCAGAGGAAGTAATATGTGTGAAGACTCAAGCTGCTTATGAAATTGCAACAATTATAACTAAGCTTTGGAATGTTCATCAGCAATTTGGTAAAATTCTTTTTGCCGAAATGAAACAAAAATGTCCTTTGCTAGTTCCATTTTATTATCCTATAGCAAAACATTTAAATTGTGAGCAGATAGACCATAAATCATTTGGTTACAAGTTTGATTCTTTAGGAAATGTTGAATCTGATGCCAAGTATCTACAGCGTATGACAGGCATTATACGACTTTATGCATCTCTTATAGTTACCTCATCGAAATGTGACCAACCAGTAATTGGTCTAAGTCAAGCATGGATTTTTGTAGCGGGAACATTAAATCAAAACCCAGTTGCAGACATCACAGCTACTATATTGGTTGAATTTCTAAAAATTGTTGGTTTTGCAATGCACCAAGGATATGGAAATCAGTTCATTAAATTGTTACAATATATTAATTCACACTTTTTAAAAAAAATCATATTGGTGACACCCGAAGGTAATGGAGGACCTATTACTCGTTTAAATAGCTTCTTGTCGAGAAGTCTATGTACTGGGTCTATTGAAGAACCTAAAGGTATACTATTTGAATTTTGATAATTTTTATTTTGTATTTAGCATACATTTTTTGATTGAGAACTTTTGCAATTGTTTTATATATATATAAAAAAAAAATAATATAATAAGAAAAATACAAAAAAATTAGAAAATACAAAATACAAAAAAAGTGTGGAACAACTAACTTGTTATTAGTAAAAAAAAATTATTGTTGATTGATAAAAAAAAATCCTTGTTTATTGAGAGAAAAATACTTATTTATTGAGAAAAAATGCTTATTTATTGAGAGTAAAATACTTATTTATTGAGAGAAAATGTTATTATTATGTGTCTATATAATATATTGCTTGATTGTTAACAGCACTACTTTTTAATTTAAAATTTTAACTTAATTTATTGAATGTTGGATTTTATTTACATTTTTAAAATGGTTTATGTTTTAATATATAGTCAATGAATCGCTTTTTGATCTGATTATACACAAATATTATTTTAATTTTTTTTTTTTGTATTAACGTGTTCATAATATTATGCAACTTATTTTGAAAATATTTGTTTTGAGTTATTTATTTACTATTTTTTTAAGAATTTTACAACTTTGCTGCAACTGAATTTTTTAAGTGTTAATAAAATTAACAGAATGTGTACAGAATACTTGTTTTTTTTTATTTAAGTTTCCTCTTGCATTTAAATTTATTTATAGTAAAAAGAAATATCTAATTCAAAAATATACTTGAAGATTGTCATAGCATATTATTAGCAAATACATTTATAAAAACTGGTTGCATAACTTCTTATAATAATTGCAATTTGTAAATAGTAATTGAAAGTAAGTCTATAGCCGATTTGTTAGGTTGAATAGAAAAACAAATTAGAAGCATTTAATAAAAAGGTTTTAGATTTTTTTTATTATTTTAAGGACTGCCTAAACAAAACTGTTCCAAGATAAAAAACTATGTTGTATACTTGTATATAAGATAAGTATTACAGTAACTTAAAAATATTGACCGACAATACGAGCTGAATTATTAATTATTAAACACATGCAATCTAAATATTGCAATAAGCATAAAATGTTAAAGTTACATCAAATTTCTTTTACAAATTGTAGACATAGAAATTATTTAACAGTGTTTAAGAAATTAAGTAATAAAGATATTTTGTTTAATTTAATTTTGATTTATAAATATAATATATTACTGTTTTCTGGTGTTAAAAAAAAATATATATTAGCATGAGTTAGGCAATGCATTTGCTAATTGGTCTTTATGTAGTATAAAATACGAAAATAGTCAATTCAAATGTTAATATTTGATGAAGATCTATTATGTAATGTAAATCAAAAATGGCCTTTACACGGTTATACATAGGTAAAAATCAGTTATGGCTTTTCAACGTTCTTTAAGTCATCAGTCATCAAACATTTCACTGATTTGTAATCAAACATATTATCAAGAGAAAATTTAAATTTTGTGGGATCAACACTATCACTATGTATTACATTTAAATAGTAAATACGTTTTTTATATTGAGAAGTAGAAATAAAAAGCAATTAAATATTCAAATTTTACTTTAATATAAAAATAATTACAATGCTTAAACACTCAAATAATATTCATGTTTTTAGAATTCATAGTATTGGTCTTACAAATTTAATTGAATATTATTAATACCCAAAAATACAACTATGATCAATTTAGTTAATACTTTATAGCTTACTCTTAAGACCCTATTACTCTTACTCTCTTAAGGCAATGCAATTGATCCAAAATAATAATTATAGGTAAGTAGTAGTCAATAATAAAGTCAAAAAGTATTATTCAATTTCTAAATCTAAAACCTATTGACTGTCGATTGATCATAGTTTGTCGTTTGGTGATGGCTTTTATGATTTGCCTGCAATTTATATAATATCATTAGAGAAATTAAGTTATGAATGTCGAATGGTTGAAAAATTATGATGTTTACTTACATGACATGTAACATCGTTATAGTCAGGCCCAGGCTCCAAGCTACCCAGAAAACCTCAATAGGCCGGTCACGAGTGTTTGGCCATAACTTTATTTTAGGTTGATGATGAGAAATTAGTACAAACATTGGTAGAAATTATAATTTAATGTAATTATTAAACTATACATTAGCTACAATCAAACATTAGAAATCCTAAAGCTCTGTCAGCTTACTAACTGGCGATGTACACTGTAAAGTATATTATGGCTAATATGTATATACATAACTTATGAAAACACATAACTGGGATTATTATAAATATTTATTATTTAAATGTTTAAATACAATACAGCATTGTTTTCATTTTCAAACACTGCCTAGTGCCCAATGCGGAAAGATCCATTCATAACTAAGTAAATACAACATAAATATGTGAATGTACCTATTAGTTAATTTAATTTTACTTAATATTATGTAAAATAATATATAATAATAAAAATATAAATATTATAATATAGTATATACCTATTAGCTATTAGTTATTACTATTGTTAATTGTTCAATGGTCATTCAGTATAACCCATTGAAAAAGCAAGGGACGTGTTATCACTTATCAATTTTTCTAAAGAAATACGACGTAAATATTAAAGAAGTACCAGGACCAGGATTACTCGCTTATCTTCATTACTGGTAACAATAATGATAAGGCAACAATTTGATTAAAAGTCTTGTCAATAAGTGGAAAATATCAGCACATGTGCGAAGTGCTAAGTCGCTAAATAGTAAATGCTGATGTATTATATTTTAAGACTACTTAGTGTTTTTGAATACTCAAGAATTAAGGTATACTAAAAAACAAAATAATATCATCTGCTCAATATGCCCAAAGTTAAAAAGGAGAAAGGTCCTAGTGACTATGGCAGACAAGGTAATATTTCAAAATATTTAGAGACATTTTTACTTCATTATCTTGCTACTTGGTTTTAAAAATGTTTTTCGTTATTCGTTTGAACTTACTTAAGTAACGTTTTCCGATAATTCATAACTGTTACTACTATTCATAATATTACAACTAGCCTTGGATGCCATTTACTCACCTCTGGGCTCTTTTTATTGGTTAGAAAAAGTTCAGTGAATAATGAATTGTTTCAGTTGTTGATAATTAATTTTTAATTTTGATCTTCATCGTATGTATTTTAACCACATAGGCCTACAGTGAATTAGTAGTGAATCATGTTAAGCTCCTAGAGCCGCTAAAACAAATGCAGTTTAGTTCCCACTCTCCATTTTGATTTTTTTTAACAAAACTTATGTAACTCCTTGAGTTAAGAACGATAGTGCATCAGAATGTGTTGCTTGAACTTACTTTTGAAGTCATTGCAAAAAACTGCTAAATTTTGGAGTGATCAAAACATTTTGTCTTTAAGTTTAAAAATATTAAAAGTTTTTTTTTTATTATTTAGGTACACTATATTATGATTAAATAGATGGACAATCAGAATTTATAAATCATGATTATTTTAGAAGTTATAAGAAAAATAATTAAGAACAATTTTAGAATAAATATATCAATTAAATAATAATATAATATAATACAATTTTAAATCTACAAGAATTCAATATTGACCTCACTATCAGTGTCTGAATCGGAATTAACTGCTATGTCGTTATTATCTAAGTCTGAGTAGGTTAAAAAATGCAGGTAATGGCTACTGCATAATTTCAAAAACATTAATTTTACCAAATATCCAGCTTAAAACCGTTTTTTTGCTAACAGAAATATAAGATAATACTAAAAAAATAGAATATCTTATTGGATATCTACGTTTTATTTTTTAAGTATACAAATACAACGATAGTTAAAAATGTATCTAATCTAATTTATTATAAATGGCCAAACTGCTCTAAAATTAAACTTCGTACCTATTAATTATTATACTATATGATATATATAATGTTAAATATTATTATATACTGAGTGATTCTTGTATCAAACGCTTGTTTAGATGAGTGGAGTGGTACGGGGTTACCCCACAAAATGTTTGTCCACTTCACCGCTCATCAAAACTTGGAATATTTAAAACTCATAAACCAAAAACCAAATTTGATTTTCATGTATCAAAATACTAAAAAAAAATATTCTGTTTTGGAATATTAAATTAAAACCCTATGTCGTAAAATTGACAATTTTTTGAAATATTGAGTGTTGTTTGATAAAAGAATCACCCGGTATTATATATACCGGCTCTGGTCGGAAAACTTGAGGGTAGGACTTCTTGGTTAGCCTAACCTATATGGTGGGAAAATACGCATAGCACATACACAAAATTGCAAAATCTTTAACTCCATTAGGTAATAACATTGAAACTATGTCCAAGCAACAAATTCTGATTGTTTCATCGTTTATAACTTGCAGAGTTACTTAAGTTCCGATAAAAGAATTCAAATTGGCGATGGGGAACTAAACTGCATTTATACCGAGCTGCCAATTCTTATGGATAAAATTGTTAACCCTAGTATGTTTTTAATTTTTGGTCTTTGAATAAGAAGATGCTCAAGAGTCAGGACATTCAAAATAATACACCAATACTTTCAATATAATATCTAATAATTTAAAAATCCTTTTTTTCTTATTCAACATATTTAGTGGGTTAGAGATTGAAAATAAAATTATATTGGTAGTTTGTCACTTGATTAAATATTTTGATCAATTATGTATAATATAGACATGTAGTCCAACATTTTTTGTTATTAAATAGTGGCAGATAGTGAAAGAATACTGGATATTATAACAATAAAATACACAATATTAATGTTATGTTAATTTTCAGGAATTATGTTCAAAAAAGATTTTGGACAACATATATTAAAGAATCCGCTTATTATTCAAGGAATGGTAGAAAAGTCAGCTTTATTACCTACAGATACTGTACTTGAAATTGGCCCTGGAACAGGAAACTTAACTGTTAAGTTATTGGAACGTGTTAAGACAGTGATAGCTTGTGAAATTGATGTTAGGTAAATTTACTTGAAATAATATCTTTGGTTTAGGTGTTAAATAGTTAAATCATTAAGTATTAATTTTTTTCTAAATATATAATACCTATTTGATGAATATTTAACCAAAATGAATCACAATATTTTTAATGAACTATGGAAATTTATTATAATTTATTGTATTCTTAGGTTAGTGGCCGAGTTGAAAAAGCGTGTTATGAACACTCCTTACCAAAATAAATTGCAAATAAGAGTTGGAGATGTCCTTAAATCTGAACTACCATTTTTCAATGTACTTGTAGCTAATATTCCGTATCAAATATCATCTCCACTGGTTTTCAAGATACTTCTACACAGGTAAAATATTATGAAATTTTCCATTAAGTTGACACAAAAAAAAATTAATTTACTTAAATAGTACTTAAACAAGTGTTATTGATGTCATTTACTTTATATAAAGAGAATAATATAACATTGTATTCTTGATTGGTACTTTTAACAAAAACAAATTATAACTTTAAATTTCTGTACAGGCCTTTTTTCCGGTGTGCTGTACTTATGTTCCAACGAGAATTCGCATATCGTCTTGTGGCCAAGCCTGGAGACAAACTTTACTGCCGTTTATCAATCAACACACAGCTATTAGCTAGAGTTGATCTTATAATGAAAGTAAATTATAGATTTCTTTTAGTTTTTAAATATTTATTTATTACTAAAATGTATATTTTTTAAATGTTTTAGGTTGGAAAAAATAATTTTAGGCCTCCACCAAAAGTAGAGTCCAATGTGGTGCGTATAGAACCTCGTAATCCACCACCTCCCATTAACTTCAACGAATGGGATGGCTTAACAAGAATTGCATTCTCCAGAAAAAACAAAACATTAGGTGCAATTTTTAAACAAAATGCTGTTGCAGTAACATTAGAGAAAAATTATAGAGTTTATTGTTCTTTAAAAAATCAAGTTAGTTAAAAAAATTATTTTTAGTTTTAGTTTAAGTACTATCCAATGAAGAATTTACCAGAAAATATTTTGAATTAAAATTTATCTTATTTAAAAATGATGCGAAAGTCACGGGTTCCATCTGCTGGCCGCCCGTCCATTGGCATTACAATACACACATTTCTTCAATAATGTGATTTCAAATGTAATATATTCTACTATTATCTAATAATTAATATATACTGAAAAATACTGCTGACGTGGTACATAAACGGTATAAACAATATTTACTCTAATAGTTTTGAACACTAAGAACAAATTAGAAAGTATATCAAAATTATAATCACACCAGCCTCATAAACACAAATGCACATCAGAATAAATATAAATAAAATAAAAATGTTAAATTTAACGATTGGATTTGTAGTATGTATTTGTACTCTGTTCAAGTTCAGAAACACAGACAGCAGTGCCCCCCTCCCTTCAGGTTAGGTTGGGTTTTTATGCCCTTTAAGAGGACATTACACAGACATCACGTTTGTCTTACAAGTGAATAACATAGCAAATTATACGCTCAGCAGATCACGTTTGGCTCTGTTAGTTTAAAAATTAGAGTGAGTTGACCTCTTATGAAATTTAAAGGTAAGATTATTATCCTGGGAATCTCATAGGCTTTTTATTATATTTTAATTTTAGAGTTATGAGTATTTTAAAATTGTAAATTGACAGAGATTAACCCATCGTTTTATACTCGGTACCAGATACACTACATGTTTATGTATCTATTTGTAAAATATTATGAACTAACAAAAAAAATATATAATTTAGGAATGTAATAAATGTTTTTTACCTTTAAGATTTATTATTTCAATAGGATGTTGGTATCAAATATTAGGAAAATATCTAAGCTTGTATTGATATATAAATAAAATAATGAAGACACTTCAAGGAAATGTGTGTATTGTGGGGAGCCAACCGATAAACCCATGACATTACGTAGCATTTTTAAATGTACTAATCGAATGAAGTGACAGATAATATTTTCGACTATTTAGTTTTTAGTTATGTTTACTTATGATTTAGCTTTTGTAAATTTGTTCTTGGATAGTCCTTTACAATTTGGTTAAAAATAAAATGTATTATAATATTGCTATGTTTTTTTATAAATATATTAATTATTTATTTTAAAATTAGGAAATAGAAGACAATTTTGACATTAAACAAAAACTGGATGATGTATTAAACAAAAATGATTTTTGTGAAAAAAGAGCAAGAAAAATGGACATTGATGAATTTATTGAGTAAGTAGACCTTGGCATTCATTTTAAATTCAATGAACGGGAAATTGTTTTTTGGCCAGTAAAATAATTTCATATTTTAAAACCATCAATTAATTGACCATTAAACATTTATGTTGTATATAATATATGCTTAATTTTTTTATTTTTTTTTTTGTTTTAGATTACTACTCGCCTTTCATAAAGAAGGAATTCATTTTCAATGAACATAAAAAAAATCATTTTTAATTTAAAATTGTTACAAATTGGACTTGAAAAATAAAAAAAAATTGTTCAAGTATAGAATCCATTTTTTTTACAAAGTTATTTACAATTTTAGTAGGATTTCTAAGTAATAAAAATTAAATTAATGTTTTGCTTAATTTTTATATTATTAACTCCCCTTTTGTTTTGTCAGTATAAAAATATAATAATTTTTTTCGTAGTCTTCCCCAAATAACTACATGATTATTTGAGGAACGTGTCTGTTGTTTATCAGTTATTGGTTCCCAAACTTGTTTCTCTGAACAGTAATCACTAATCATTTGTAATTCAACAAATTGTATTGAAATAAACTATATGCATTATGCACGTATTCAGTATTGTAAACTAATAAATGTAGCTAATTTTAATATAAAAATTATTTTAAAAAAACATTAGCTCATTTATTGAGTTTAAAACGTCATTACTATTATTCCAAATTATCTGGTGAGGAGTGTGCACTGTATATCTGTATATTATGGGAAAAAGTTATAACTAATTAAATATTTATGATGGTATCTAGAGCTAAAAAAATAATTTTTATAATTGTTTATTAAGTATAAAGGCTTAGGTATACTTTCATGAAGCAATACACTATTATATGTAAATAAATTATAATGTTGATTAAACTTTATCCGCTTAATTTTAGTATTAATATGTACATGTTGCTTTGTGAAACTAATTTTTTACATTTAAAATATTCAATTACAAATTATGAAGTCATACTTTTTAAATACAAGAATACATTTTTGAGACTTAAATTGTGCATTAAGTTTAATATATTGGTATACATGATATAAATTTGGATATTGGCCCTTCATTTTCTATATCGACTACTAAAATTGTTAACTTTTCATCAGGATGGGCTTCTGTTACCACTAATTTGATCATACAATTAGTGAATAAATATTTCCATTTTAATTCTGTCCTTTGGTTCAAGCTCATATTTTGAAAATAATTTACCTGATAAAAATATTATAAAACTAGTAATTACTAACTATGATTGATAAGTTTTATTTATTTTAATAATTGTTAAACTATTTTATTTAAGTCAAATTAAGTATTAATAATTGTTTAAAGATAGTGTTTGAATAAAGAGTTTCATTATTCTTTCTAAATTTGAATAGCGTCAATACTAAAGTTATTTCTCCTTTTCAATATTACTTACCTCGTTTAATATTTTGGTAGCAACTTGATGATGCAATATACAGTTTTCTAGAGTACCCGTAGAATCTGTTATTGATAACTGAATATTTAATATACTTTCCAATTCATATGATTCAGTTTCCATTTCAAAATTAGAAGTACATTCTGGATTAAGACACATTAAGTATGTACTGTTCACATTCATACCACATTGATTACTAGACAAAGAGTTTCATACATTTAAGAACGGTTTATGACAATTTCAATTTAGAATAATAAAATTACTTGCCACTTAGTTAAAACCAATGGAGACAGTCCATCAATATTAAATTTGCTAACAATTGCATATAAGATAGCTGTAAATTGTCTACTAGTTTCATTAGACTTGACTAAAACTCGTTTACAAGTCATGATGTCTGTTATAGTTGACACTGAAAACATAAAAAAATATTTAAAATATTAGTTGGACAGACAAGTATTCTAAACTAAATATGAAATTTTTATATTTTGCGTGTTAGATAAATATAATAATATTTCTAATATAGTGTAATCGGTAACTATTATAGCGTGAAATAATTAAATTTTAAAATATTTATATTATGTAAAAAATAATAAAAAGAAAAACTATAATATGCATGTTTGTTATGTAGGAAATATATAAGAAATCAACAATAGTGCAATGTGCAGTATAGAACCACATATATTTTTCTTCAAAAATATTATAACACTTAATAGTTACTATAACCGTAAACATAAGTATTAATTACAATTGGGAATGTTAATGTTTAATTTAGTTGACAGGCCAGTCAAGTGTGTATTTGCGTAATTTTTTAAATCGTTAGCTTCATTTGTAATTGGATCTTCGGTAATAATTGTTTTATTAGAAACAACAGCTGTCATGCTCCTTTTAAAAACATTCCATTCCAAGTATAAATTTGAGAAAGACAAGACTAAAATACAAAAATATAATCAATTAATTATGTTTTTTTTTTTAATTTAAACTTAATGATATGCTTAGTTAATTTTTAGACATAATGGAACTTGTGAGTTATGGCAGGTTATACTAATATAACTTTGAGTTAAATTAAATTAAAATATTTAAAAAGTTATACCAACTAACTGATATACTATGTGGTATTATACTATTATGGTATAAGATGATTTTTCAATAAAAATATTATCAAATAATCTTTCAATGAAAAGATGATATTATATAGGTACTTAAAACCTATTTGATAGTTTTACATTAGGTCAAATTAATTAAATTATTTAATATATATATTTGTTAGTAAAAATAGTTGATATATTTGAATTTATCTTATTGTTATTTGTTATTGATGTTTCAATGCTATAAAAAAAATCCTTTAATACCTAGGTATATTCAATGAAAAGAAAATTTTTCCTCGTTTAACTCATGAGTCATGACTTATTAACAGTATAATTTTATATTTAATTACTTGTTTTTTTTGGTATCCATTGTGCAGCTCTTTCTGATAGTTCCTTATCCCAAATTCTTACTACAAGTGTTGGGTATGTTTTATCCATGACAATAATTTCTTTTAAGAACGCTTCCTTGCCAATTTTGGTTTTTATTAATTTAGTAAACTTTACCTTGATATTAAATTAGACGTTAAGTATCACTTTTGCATTTTTGATAAGTTGTCAGTTGATAATAACTTACACATCTTACTGCAGCCAACAAACAACAAAATTTCCCACTCATCTCTTTTCCACTAGAATGGATATCCTCAATATTAATATACATGTGTCGTGGACATGTAGGAATTCTGAGAAGATATTTATACTTCAAAGAATCATGAACATCATGTAGCAACATTTGAGATGACATTTCATTTAATGTTAAATAGAATGGCCTAAATATTTAATAATATGAAATTAGATGGGTAGGTATACATACAATAAAAGTAACCATTTAAGTCATTAAGTTTATTAGTATATTATATTTACCTAGAACTTTTTGGCATATATTTATCTTTGATACCCATGTTATAAGTAACATTTGTATTAACTAAGTCAACTATAAACATAAATAAATAATTTAAAAAACTAACAGACACTGTTTAATATATATTGCATATTATTTTATATTTACCAACATCTCCAATTTTAAAATCATTATATAAACGTGTAGTATAATCATTAGAACCCCAAACGCTTATATTAACTACATCTTCTGGGGAGTCACGTATAGTAAACGAAAAGACAGATTTTTCTTTATTATCTGTTAAAAAGTTTATAATTAGGTACGCATTCATATTTTTAGTTAATTAATTATCTAAAATATTTATTTATTATATAATAATTAATAGTCCATAGATATTTATAGTCAATGTTTATACTGAATTTTTTTTAATAGTTTTAATTCTAAATTATAAACCAAACATTTAATTATTATGAATGAAAAAAAATGTTTCAATACATGGGTATTGTTTAGGTTTTAGGAAGGTAATGGTATATATTTAAATATGATTTAAAACATACAATTATACATAAATCATTTATTCAAATTTAATATAACATTATATTTGTGTTTATTGTTTTATGTTATCAGACAATAGTTTGCTCTAAAATGTTATTATTTTACCTTGTTTTAATACAATTACTTTAGGATTTTGTTTAGCTATAATAATCCCAACTACCAATATGTTTGTTGTTCCTGGGAAAATTGAATTAAGCTTCAGTTTCATAACACCGGTATTCATTTTTTCTAATTATTATTTAGTAATTCTAAAGTACCTATATAACCTAAACAGCATAGATAATATAATTATGAATAAATAACATATTTAATATTATATAGGTAGAAAATAAATAAATATAAATTATAGAATACCTAAGAACGGAATATTTAAGAAAATTATTCTGAAGTGTTCTATGTGTAGGTGACAGATGTGTTAATACTTCTTAAAATGTTGTTACTGAATAAAATAAATTGATCATATCAAATTCATGAATCAAAATATTAAAATATAATATAATCAATGGACATATAATTAATTACCTTTTGCTTTTGGAGCAGGATTCTCGCAGATCACAGTTTTATACCCGTTCTGTACGGATATTAAAGTCATAATTTAGAATACAGATCGATGTATAAATTTTATCTCGCGGCATGTGTTAGTTTAGTCCAAAAAGTTCAATGGATTCAAACTTTAAACTTCAAATGTCAATAACTTGTTTTGCTAACCTACCTCACGATTCGACAAGAAAATAAAAAGATTTTGTGATGAATTTTAAAAACCGCAGCTTTGGTATAATATGTGCGGGTGAGTGGTAGTCAACCGGATACCGGAAACCCGACTTTCGAGATAAATAACCAACAGATTGGTCGATGACCGGACTTTTCACATCGTATTTTTTTTTGTTATCTATGTGTATTTTAAGTTTCTTCAGTCATAGTTTATTTCTAAATACTGGTACCTAGAGAGCCTTCATAGGCACTCTACAGGTAGGTTAGGTAGAGTACCTACTACCTACTTAAACCATGATATAAACAGTTTTTACCTATATCATGACTTTATATTAGACTGTGCTTCAATCTTTTTCTAGCATAGAAGACGATAGACTTTATTTTGTTCTGTGCCTCTATGGCTCTATGTACAAGTTATCTTGTAAAATGTACAAGGTGTATTTAAACCACGGCTTTAGATAATAATTAAATAATACCATTGAGTATAGACTATAGATACTATCTATACTCATTACAATGATAGTACCTAAATAATATCTATAACCTTGCTTAAACTATAAATCATTATGAATTAGGTACTTCAAGTAAGACGTAGGTACCTACTACATTCACATCATGGCTAATTTATAATATAATATTTTTGGACATTTTACGCGTTTAAAATATTTTGGTTTTTTCTTTTTTAATTGTCGTTTAATAAATTAGGTAGGTACTTATTAGTTATTGTTATACATAGCATTATGGCTCGACCATTATAATATATGTACCTAGGTTGTAGGTATAGAAGTACCTATGCAAGAGAAATCAACGTCTTCATCGTTTATTGCCAAAATATGTTATGCCAAGTGTCCAAGTCCCGAGTCCTGAGTATGAACTAAAACTTGTCAATTGACCTTGTTTTCATAGGTATCTATAGACAATACTTATAATGACTAATGATTGTACTGAATCTAAAATATAAATAAATGCATTTAAAAAGTTTGAAAGAAATTATAGAAAAATGTTCACAACATTTTTCTGGAAGAGTAACGACATATTAAAATACCGGAGAAGTTTCTCTGCTTTATTGTAGATTTTGAGTGAACCTCGTCATTTAGTACCTATAGATATTATAAAGGATATTACGTTAAATTTGAATTTAACGATAAGTCGTTGCAAAAAAACTTTTATGAAAAGTGAGCGAAAAATGTGTGTCAGTCTCTATTTCTTAAGATATTTTATAATTTATTTATCCTAGATAGGTATTATTTGTTGTAGGTTCGGTATGTTGAATTTATTTTAGCTATAAACCTAGAATATACCTATTACCTACCTATTATATTATTGTAGAAAATAACAATACATAATAGCAAAAAGTTTAAAGTCTCTCAATTTAATATTGTTTTAATAAAAATTGGTAGGTACCTATCTATATTATTATATAGTAATAATAACTAGCAAAAATTATTATATCAATATTTTAGCAAATTTAAATTTAAAATGTCTATGAAAAAATGTTGGACTCATCAATTTATTAGGTATAGGTATATTTTAGAAGACGGTGTAATTAGTTTAAAATAAATAATGATACACAAAAAATTGAATAAACAATTTCAAGATTTAGTCTCGATTATTTTGGCCACACACACGTACCTACATCATAATACTGCCAAAGAAAACCATTTCAATTTAAACGAAAAGCTATTCTTTTTATACACAAATACTAAATAAGTAATATTTTAGAAGATGAATTATAATATGTAGGTAATTACTATGAATTCTTGGTATAATACTATTTTAAAGAATAAAACTCTTGCCAAATATTTCGCAACTGATCTAAATCTACTACCTATTTTCTTACTTAAAAGTCCAAAATAAAAAAATTGCATATCAATATCGCTTGTCATTTGCCAATATCAGAGTAGATAGGTAGTGACTAGATATCAGTGTTAGTATATAGGTACCTACTAAAGGTACTTGTGTTTTTCAAATAAGAATTTTCCAAAAAAGTTATCGAAACGATTGTAAAATATAATATATAAATCACATATTTTTCTTACAGATGTACCTATTATTGTTTTTAAAAATAATTTCCAAAAAACGAAATAAAAATAAAACGAATAAGTGGAAGTCACTCTGCTGAACAGTAGGTTACAAGTGGGTGGCTGTAATGGATGGTGTTCAATTTTAATTCAATGATTTAGGTACCTACTATAAATGTCTAAGAACCTGCACGGTTCTGAGCGGATACGATTTGTCAGCCTAGGATATTTTATGTTATATTAATACTGTGTTTTTATATTTTTTATATTTCTGGTTACAAAATAACCTACTTAGTGGGAAGCTATAGTTTTAAATGTTCAATGCTTAGCTATAAATGTTGAATATTTTATAAATTTTTAATTAAAAAACCATTTTTAAATTTTTAATTTGATTCATTTTGTCCAAATTCGATCTTTAAATGCTTATAAAAAAATTATGCTTTTATGCCTATATATATTTAATATTTTTCAACTGCTATTGTAACAATATATCAGTAGCCTTGTATTACATTTTCAAGCTTTTTTACCCAACGAATACATTTATAATTTCATAAATAATCCAATATATAATAATAATAATAATTCATTAATTAAAAAACAAATATTATAAATGTATCTTTTGTATGAACACAATACATCATAACACAATAACAGTATTTATAAATTATATAATCTGTAATAAATGTAGCCATGTAGTTATGTTTATAGATTTAACAATTTCTAAAATTCTTATGCATTTACGTGTTTTCGTAAATGGTTTTTCAGATAATAATAATTAATTATAAATAATATATCCTGATTCCAAATTAAAAATAATTTACCTATCTCTTTTATGAGAACTTACATTCACTTATACAGTCTTGGATGAAAATTGTTATGATAAGTGGTAATTTGGTACAGACAATTTTTAAATTTTTAGTAAATAAAATATTTTTTGGAAATATGACAAATCACAAATCACAAATGTTTGATAGCATAGATCATATAATACATCTAGACAGAACAACGATATAGATAGGTACTTAACTTTATGTTTCCAAAATTGTAGTAAAAATAATTATTGTATAATAATGTACCCATAATAATATATATTATAACTGCCTTGGTTTATAATGTTTATTTTATTAATAATAACCCTCATATTTGTTTTGTATTCGAAAACGATGTTAGATGCGAGTTCGACTACGATTTAGACCCCTCCAAAAAATATTCCTTATTTATTTAGATATAAGCCGCTTATAGGTTATTTTAAATTAATAGTTTTGTTAGGTGGGCTGTAGGCGCCTGTAGCCCCCCAGAATTTTAACCCTAGTTGCACCTATGATCATGTACAAATAGGTCATTAAATACATATTGCTTGTTGTTTTTAGCTTTTGTTACATACATTATAATATTATGAAGTTAATATAATGCTATACTGCTATACTGCTTAGAGATAGGCGAAGAGCACTGAACACATTGTACATTGTAGTGATTGTACACAGATAGGTGAGGACTGAGGAGCAATGTGGTATGCGGCCCTTAAAACCATTTATTTCCTTTCTTGTCCCAATTTAAATGCAACAAACCATTAGCCGTCACAAAATGGAAAAAAATAAAGAAATTCGAGAATATTATATTGGCGGTATAATTCAGGGGGGAGGGCTGCATAAATCGGGAAAGTAAAAGCCGGGAATACATTTAACAGGAACAATATAGTTAAGTTTAACCATTAAAATTATTACACAGGAAACTGATATTCGGGAAAGATTTTATTCAGGAAAATAAATTTCAGGAAATTATTCGATGGAAGGATATTACGTGGGGAAATTAAGTTCAGGAAATATTTTTTTGGGAAAATATTTCTTAAGAAAGTACTGAACTGGAATGATATTACATAGGAAAATATTTTCAGGAAAGTATTCAACTGGAAAGATATAACACAAAACAATTTAATTCAGGACAGTTTTTACTTTTTAACTATAAATGTATTACACAGAAAATTAAAATTAAGGAAAATATTTCACTGGAATGATATTACATAGGAAACTGAAATTCGGGAAATACATCATTATATTTAATTTTTATTTAACTTGTTGCCATTATCAACGATTTTGCAATTTTTGCGATTTTTGTAGATTATTGTTGACGTGATTTTCATGTGATAAATTACTAATTATTAATTAGTTTTGCATTTGTAAAATTATATATATTAAATTATCCGTTAAACTTACAAGTTTAGAAAAATCAATTAGCCAATTACATAATAGTTAAAAGATATTTTGTGAAATTGAAAATATTTTGATGAATATTCCAAGTCCCAATGAGAACATAGTTAAAGGTTAATTTAAATATGTCCTATAGAAAAAAATGAAGGATACACAACTATGAAACTTACTCTGATGTCATGGCTGGAAATCAAAATGTTAATTTAGATATAACGCCAACATGTTTAAATTATTTTAAATATGCACTGACAACAATTAGCGTAGACGTTGAACGTACTTTTTCATTATATTAAGTATAAATATATTATTTTAACTGACAGGTGATACATTTTACAGCTACACAATTTAGGAATGATGTAAAATAAATGAGAAATTATACATAATAATAATTCAGAAAAATAATATATTTTAATTTTAGATTCTGAGTGGAACGATGAATGTATTGATTTTACAATGATGTGTGTTTTTTTTTTGTGTCTGTCATCACCTTTTAGGACAGTAAAAGTGCTTGGATTTTCTTTAACAGTATCTTTTCTGATAGGAAAGTGAATCTAGTTGGTACTTTGGGGGAAAAAAACGGGAATTTTTACGCAAAATCTGTTTTCCAGAAAATCGATTTTGGTTTTTGGTGTAACTTTAAAACAAATGACCGTACATAAGTGAAATTCACTAGTTGTTTATATTTGCATTTTCTATACACGATAACATTTCCAAAATATTTTGATTTATGTTGAACTGTTTAGGGACATTTTCAGTTTCCAATTTTATTAGTTTTTTTTTTTATGAATATCAATAAAAATGTATTAGTTTTTTAAAAAAGCTTGAAAATTTAATAGAGGGCTTCTATAAGTATATTGATTCAAAGGCAGATGAAAAATATTAAAAATCCTTTTAATTTTTAAACAATTTTTTTTTTAAGCATTTAAAGTCCAAAAATTGACAAAATATGGAAATTACATAAAAAAACCTAAAATAACTATTTTAGTTATTTCGTTGTGATTGTATAATATTATTCGTGGGTACTTGAAATTTCTAAAGTACCTACACTATTATATATCTATGATAGTATCAGGGTTTGTGGTTAATGTATAACGCGTTATAAGTACCTAATGGATATTGTGATATGATTAATTTGGAATTTATTATAGGTACCTATAATCGGTCAACTTTTTTTTAATACCATAGATAAGTATATAATATGCCTTATACTTATACCTAGACTCACATACCGTCTCCGCTCAGAATCGTTTTTCTTATACAATGATATTATTATACACTTGAATTCAAATTTAATATCATCCATTATAAAGTGACCTACTTGTAACCTACTGTACAGCAGAGAACCTAATTAACAATTATTAATTATTATATATTTTATATGATTTTACTATGTAACTTTAACATATTTTTAGTGCAATTTTAACAAATTTTAACGCGATTAAATCCGGTCAATAGTTATAAAATAATGACATAATATATTGTACAATTGGATATTAAGGATTGTAACGATTGTATGAATGATTGTTATCAGTGCATATTTAAAATAATTTAAACATTTTGGCGTTTTATCTAAATTATCATTTTGATTCATCCAAAATTCCAAACCTACACACTAAAATAAAAGTGGGCCAACCACTACCAGGCCCAGTGCCCACTACTGGACAACTCAGTAGTGCCGAACTCATGTATCATGTGAAGCGATTGATTTACTAAATGTGTAATAAAATATAATACTCAAAATTTAATATTTTTTTACCAATTATTAAAATGTTATTTTATTTATTAATTTTTATAATACTGTGGTATATTGTGGTAGAATAATAATCCTAATAAAAACCTAACCTATCAATTATCAACTTTTGAACAAAACCGAAAATAAATATGGTAAATTACCAAAATAGAAATATGACTATTATGTATTATGGACATTTTAGGAATTCGTTTATACCGAATACCAATGACAGTCTGTGTACCATATTCATTGTTAATAATTTTAATTATTATTAGGAGTCGTTACTCGTTTGTACAAGTTTAACATATAGATACAATATTCAAAAATTATAAAATATTTCGAATGATCGATACGTCAAATAATACAAATAGTCAATGAATGTAACTGGAAACAAATCTTTTAAATGAATCGTTAACATAATGTTGTTTCAAATCTTGATATGAAACAAAATAATATTATTTATAATGCTTGAAAATTATTCATTAGGTACCTAAATATAAATTTTTATAGTGATAAGTAGGTAGGTACTAGGTACCTATATTATAAGTATATATTTTTAATCAAAATATCAAATATTAATAATGTAGTAATTCCAGTAATTAGGTTTTAAAAAATATTTGATCTTGATAAGTGATATTCAATTTCATGTGGTTGTCAGACGTCAGTAATATTGTAGTCTGGGGGTTATTTTTTCTAGGGTCGGGGACGTATTTCAGTGATGGTTCGTCGGGTTTTTTTTAATTCTGTTGCAAGACATGAAACTAGACTATTGAATCATCAATTTTCCACTAGTAGAATTCTCAAATATGTATAGAGTACTGAGCATGACTAAATAGATCTATTTAGTCATGGTACTGAGTACCTATTGAGTTTGTAGATTAAGTGAGTTATAGAGATTCAAGTTTTCGAGTACACACGGTATATAATATGAAAACAATGGTTTCAATAAAAATATTTGTAATATTAAATATACCTTTTGATTTGTATTTAAATATTTTTGTGTTGACACCCGTCGGCCGGCACACCACGTACCTCTATTTACGCAAGGGCCCTGGATTTTTATTAGCCCCGTGCGTCAAATTTCTGAGATATAGCAATTGGTAAACAGCTAATGATAATTTTATCATATTTAGCATAGACAATAATACAAAATAATTATAAAGGTTAAATAAAAATTAAATAATTACATTTTTTTCCAAAAAAAAAAAATTCGAAATAGAGTTGAATTTTTAAAGATTTATTTATATTTTAGGAAACAATTGAATAATATTTTATTTTTTTTGGTGGTGGGGGGGCTATTACAAATTGCGCTTATGCCCTTCCTCCCAATGGGCGCCCATGTCTACCTATCTATTTTTAATGGTTTTAATTGGCAATTTTTACATAAAATGCCTATTTCCAGCACCTTAATAACTATTTTATTCCTGTAAAGTATTTTTCCTGTGTTATATTTACCTATGATATACTTTCCTGTATAATATTTATATTATATTCCTGGTTTTAAGTTCTTTGTTATTATTTTTCCGAAGTATTAATTCTCTGTTAAATATTATTCTTGGGTAATATTTTCCTATTAAATATTTTCCTATGTATAACATTCCTGTATAATACTTTCCTGGATAAGGTTTTCCTAATTTTATTTTTCCTGTGTAAAACTTTCCCGATAGCGCTATTCCTATTTAATATTTTCCCCAACAATGCTTTCCTAGGATAAAAATATTCCTAGTAAATATTTTCCTGAATATTATTCTTTCTCAGCAATAATTTCCCGTGTCGAATTTATTATTTTTATTATTTTGTTATAATAAATTGTAGTTAGGACTTTGTTTTATATTATAATAAATATTAAATAATAATAATGAAATGATTCTAATCTAATGTATTCATTAGTTTCTATATTTTGATAAAATAATAAGATAGTAAGATACCACTTTGTGAAACACCTTAGTAATAAAATATTTTATTATGATAATATTTTCTTAATTATTAGTAAAAAAAACATGCCAATCGATGGTAAATTGTAAATACAATTATTTTCTTAATATTATTGATAAAATAATGATATTATATTGTTCACGGTGTACGTAGTGTAGATGCAAATCTAAGGCTGGTTGTGATTATAGTCATTATATTATGGGAAATTGGGATTTATCAATAATATTTCGTTATTTCCTATAAAACTACAAAAAGGGAAAATATGTTTTGTACACTCATTGACGTCTTAATGTCGTGTCTTTACGATGAGGGTTGCACGGCAATAACTAATAACTAATAAGCATACTAGTCACTAGGCACAAGTTAATAATATATAATAACCTTCTATTTTTAAATAACGAATAAATATTTTAAAAGAAAAAAGTTTCAAATAATACGGCCACTGGCCCCGGGGCCCATTGTTATGATTTAATGGGGGCCCGGGGGTTCTTTGCACCCCTAGAACCCCCGGTTGTTGCGTCACTGGAGTTAGTACATTTAACGGACAACGAAGTGCACAGGATCAGCTAGTATTATATAGATATATAGATACATACATATAATAATATAATATAGATAAATTGTTGAATTTTACTTCTCGGAACAATTCATATCTACACGCCGATAAAATAAAGAAAAAAACAGCTCCATTTCGACAGCATGTACATTTTCAATTTTTTAACTTTCGATATATACGTTATTTTGCTGAATATTTACGTAATTTTGGAGACTAATTTTAAATTTTTGCTGATAAATTGAGCAAACTAAACACAATTTTACGATGAATTAAAATATTATAGTCATATCTACATAACATCAATATAAACATTTATTGTCAAATGATTTACTCTGAATCGAAGTTGAACACGTGTTAACACTCACTTGTAATTGATAAAACGTGCGATCCTTGTTCTTCATCCAGAAACTGGTCAAAGAAGACAAACATTTTCCAATATTTTTCTTCTTCTTTTTCTACATGCCTAGTGTAACCCATTACCTTATGACATCTACTACCTTAATATTCGAAAATGTACTATTTTTAATGATGGTTAATTTTATTTTAAAAATAAAAAGGCTATGAAAGTATTTACAGAGTTTAAAATTAGGACAAAAATAATAAAAGGTTAAAAAAGCAAATTCTTTATTGTATGATTAATAAGTATACCAGCAATACAGATAAATATTGAAAAAATTACTATACAGGTTTTGATAGTCATAATAAAAAAATTTATAAAAAAAAGATATTAAAAATGAAGTACCTACCTTATCGGTTTATAAACATTTTGGAAAAAAATTGTTTGATTTGTAGGTACATAAAATAATTTTAATATGGTAAATTGAAATATTTATTTAATGAAAATTAGTCTGTAAAATTGATTAAATTATCCGAAAATAAAGATATACTAAAAAATGAAGTATGTGAATTTTTAAATTTTCAGTAAAGCTTTTTATTGATTTGATAAAAAAAACTAGTTCTCCGCAAATAATGAAAATTAGTCCACAAAATTACTCAAATTATCCTCAAATGTTGGTATACTAAAAAGTAAAATATGGTTTTTTTTAATTTGCTAAAAAACTATTTGTCCACAAAAATTTAAAATTGGCCCTCAAAATTATGGTATAATAAAAAGTAAAGTAAGTGTTTTTTTTAATTTTTTTTTTGATTTGTTAAAAAGCTATTTGTCCTCAAAAAATGAAAATCAGTCCTAGAATTATCTGCAAAATAACGTATATATCAAAAATCGAAAAATCGAAAATGTACTATGTACATGCTGTCGAAATGGAGCTGTATTATTTCCATGATAATGTTCGGACCATGGACCATCTACTCAGTATAATATCACCTAAATTGAATACAAAATATTAGAAATAAAATAAATTTTTTATTTGAGATGTTTGTTTAGTATGTTAGGTTAAAAATGACAGAAGTCTAATCATCATTAATTGATTTTTTACCGCAATTCGTCAAAAATTAAGTGACACAACATATAGGTACATGACAGAAACCACGGGTCGCAACTTTTGTCGTAAATGTTTCAGTCCACATAGGTACTGCATAAACATGGCCAAATTACGCCACTCATTTAATGCATAATATCAATATCTTTTTTTTAATGTTTTAATAACAGGGTATAAACTTATGTAGTATATTAATCAGTTGTCTGTAAACCTCCCTGATGGCCTGATTTATTTAATTTCGATCTTTTACTATCATACCCTATACTAGAAATTCCAAATCAACAAATAATACTAAAAGCAACATATGTTGCTATTGGGTATTGACTTGTTGGGTGACCGTTTGGAGGGGTGGTGACCTATTTTGACGACCAAACACATTGACAAGGCCACGCGAATCGTGCGCACCATACGTGCGTAATCGTCGACTACTATTATTATTATTATTATTATGCAGGGCGCCAGCATTATTATTTCGTGCAAACGTTTCAATTTCCAGACAAGTGTCGTGAAGCGTGGATCGTAGCCGTGAACAATAATTTCAAATCTTAGACGTTACACTTGTATTTAAACATCTACCCGTCGTACGTCTAAGCACGGGTTTCTATTGTAAGTGCAGTATAATTTATATTCTCTCACTCACCCCACTCTTTCAAATATTTAGGTAGTATATTATAAAATATTATATTATGACGAAAACGTAAAATTCAAATATAATTCAAATATTCAATCCTATAGTTGTGGCTGACAGCAAAGGCTTCAGCTATAATATATAAGAATAATAATAAAAAAAAATATTCTTCAATTTGATGTTTATATTAATAGGGATGGATTTTAGTTTGAAAAATCTAATGCTGTAAACGGTTAAAAGTATAACATGCCAAATGATTCAGTAGTAATATTGTATTTTTCATAAACATGTTATCATATTGGTTATTTTAATTGTAAATATACCTACTCATTATTTTGAAGAATAAACTTTTTCGATATTTTCTTTATTAAAATTAGAAATGCATGCAATTTCAATGTTTTTTTATTGTCCTTGTTTTTTTCTTCTAAATATTTGTTGAAAAATTATATTGTTAATTCTTAATGACAACATAATATATATTATTTAATATAGGTATTAGATTTCTATACAAATATCCCGGCTAGACCTTTAAAGCTTTCGAGGGGCACCTTATACTACTTCACATTCACACCAATTATCTGAACTTTGCTTATAAGCAACTATTTGCTGAATATTTTATGGTTGTAAATGTTATAATACATCAAATAAGCATTTTGTAGAAAATTATTTTTGAATAAAGAATGTATAAAAGTGGTTAGTTTAACATGTAAATATCTTAAATTAAAAAAAAAATATATTGCTTATGATATAAAGATTGTTTTTTGTTCTACAAATGACAAATCTGATCTGTTTATATACTTATAGATATTATAGGTACCATAAGACTAATTAAGAACAATTAATTTATAAATATTTATTTTGTTAATTTGCTTGTTATTATACTATAGCTAATATCTATCTACTTGACAAATTGATCTTCGGTTGTCAAAGCGAATACGTCAATTTCTACTTTGACAGAATTAAAATCATGGACAGTTACTCCACATCAAATTTTAAATTTATCATGTATTTAATACTTACATACCTTATCTATATTATAGTGAAACAACTAATGGTAGTTATTCCTCCCTCCGAAATATGAAGTTTACAATTTATACGTAATATACACAGAGTTTCCACCCCCCTCCCTCCCATCAAAATTTAATTATGGTTGTGCCTTACTGATACAATATATACCTAATTACTACAAATTTGGAACTATATCTATTGTAGATTTAAATATTTTCTGTTTTTGATAATCTAGAAATCGAGAAAGTCATTGGAAAAGTCGAACAAGAACACGGTGTGCAGTGAAGATACAAGTAGTTGTAGCAGAAAAATGAACCAAGGTATAGAACAAGATACTAATTTGAATAATAGCAGTGAACTTAGTGTCCCCCTCGGGCATAACCCCGTGTAAAGAAATACTGAAAAATATTCTCCTAAAATAATAAATATTTAATTTAAAAAAAATTCTGGTTGCTTTGAAGTATGCACCCACTTGAACATTTTTTGAACTTCTTATTTAATTATGAACATATTTAGTAGTAGAAATAAGTGATTAATAATATATTTTATACAATTACATGTTATAATTTGTATATTAATATAAAACATTTAATTCCATTTTAGGCCAGGGACCAGCCATTAACAATTGCAGAGCAAGAGATTCATCTAGAGAATGCTGCTGCATTATTTGCTATGATAAATGTGTTTGTGTTAAGTTTTCACCGTGTAAACATAAATTTTGTTCGGCGTGCGTTGTAAAAATGACCGAAAAAAATATAAATAACTGTCCGATTTGCCGTAGACAAGTGAATCAAATATCACATATAGATCCAATGTCAACTGATTAAAATTACTTTTATTTTTTAACAGATCTCCTTTTACAATAAGTCAATAATTAATCTAATTGTTTTCCCCAATGTAAGCAAACTGAAATTTTATTTTAATATGATTACTTTCAAAAACCTCAATTACAAATTAAATTAATTACAAAGAAAACAATTACAATATTATTTAAGAACTATTTTATTTTACCTGTATGTTTCTTAAAAGTGTTCATGTGTACATTTGATTAAAATAAAATATGTAAACGGCATTTATGTTTTTAAAATTTATTTTTCTTACTAGAAAACTTCTGTTCTGTTTAATTGTTATTTAATTTAATTTTAAATTCGATATGCACTAGACTGATTATATTTAGTGTCTGGATATTTTTAAAAAGTTTTATTAAAAATAAATATATGTATCTTTGTATGACATTGTATTGAATAGGTAAGTATAAAGAATTTTTCCAAACTTAACTTGTAAAGCTGTAAAGCTACTACTTTTAAGTTTTACTTACATCGGTTCATCAGAAGCCAAACGCTTATGAGTCCTATAAAAGTTTAAAAATTGTGGGTATTGCAGATTATTATGAAAAATTTTTCAAATTCATTACAATTTAAAAATTATAAAATACCTATACTAATAAATTAAGGAAAACACGAGTACCTATATCATGGTTCTAGGTCTATGAAGCTATCAATGGACAGTACAAAGAGGCCGTTTACCAATTTAAAGTTGTACGATAGTAAATAATATTTGTAATATGAATTACTAATATTTTATTTATACTCAGGGATGAACAAGATACTTAAAAATCAGTATCACGATACTATATGCTAGAGACTTGTCTTTGGAGTATCCCGATACTATAGATACTCCTCATATAGATAGACATTGCGATAAGAAGATAATATACGTAATAAACGTACCTTCATTGAGTAAAATTTGTATTACACCCGCATCAATATATGTATATGAATACAGAATTCTTTATTCACTCAGTAATCAGTAGCTGGTATCTCAGTTTGATTCGTTTTTCTAAACTGAACAGTACGAATCATGAATATTACTGACGTTTTAGGTATTAAACTATTATAGTAGCTACTAGCTTACCATTCTTTTTTATGTTTATCTAATTAGCTAATATATAGATAAAACATATTAAAGTTCATAACTCGTAATATATTAATATACTCAATATCATAGTGTATTATTCATCAATTATTTATCATACGTAATATTATGTATAATATATTATATATGACAAAAAAACAGGAACATAGTTCTCGTGAAGATGAATAATATAACATTATAACCCACACAATAAAAGTACATTTTAAAATATTTTTTTGCAAATGAAGAATAATTATATCAAATTTATAATAGTTTATAATAGTTGCAATTTCTAAGTCATAGCTAAGAAACGAAATTTTCACCAAATATAAAGGAAAACTTTGGCTGTGAGGTATCGTTTTAATTTTTTTGTTATCACATATACGAAAAAAGTTTTATTGTTTCAAAATCCATTATTATTTGTGTTTTTAACTTTAATATTTTTTTTTGATGTCCCGATAACGAAAAAAGTAAAAACGATATTGCACAGGAAAAGTTCTCCTTTTTATTTATTCCTTTAAATTTGAATTTCAAACGCTCATAAAAATTTAATTTCGACTTTCTGATAGACATTTATTTCTTGATAAAGGTAGATAATCTTATAAGGAATCTTGTATCACATTTTGAAATCTTAGATTTAAGAAGAAAATTTTTTACGAATTCTTAAAAAATATTTGCTAATTTTCGTGATTTTTCCATATTTTGTCAATTTTTGGACTTTAAATGCTTATAAAAAAAAACTGTGACTAAGAATTTTTAATATTTTTCAAATGCCATTGTAACAATATAGTAGGAGCTTTGTATTAAATTTTCAAGCCTTTTTAACCAACAAATAAAATTTTATTGATATTTTTAGAAAAAAAAACAAAAAAAAAAAATGGAAAATGAAAATGTGCCTAAACAGTTCAAAATAAATCAAAATATTTTGTAAAAGTTATTGTGTATAGAAAATGCAAATATAAACAACCACTGAAAATTTCATGTATATACGTTAATTTGTTTTAGAGTTACACCAAAAACCAAAATCGATTTTTTGGAAAACCGATTTTGCGTAAAAATTCCCGTTTTTCTTTAATTTTTATGTTGGTTTCCCGGCGCTTGTGAAAACTACTTTTACTGTCCTAAAACGTGATGACAGACACAGAAGTAAAAAAAAAAATAAAAATAAAATAAATTAAAAATAAAACACACATCATTGTAAAATTAATACATTCATCGTTTCACTCAGAATCTAAAATATCGTAGGCTGACTAACCGTTTCCGCTCAGAATCTTTTTTCGTATACAATAGGATGACCATAAAAATAAAATAGAAATATAGAACACTATTTAGTTATCTACATAACTAAATATAATAATTTAAAAAACAAATTAAATGTGTGCTGTATTATAGTTTTGAAATAGGTACCAATAACTTATTTATATGTACTTACACAAAAGTAGGTACAAAAAAAAATTTATTTTGATGATAATGGCTTGTAATTAGTACTTTTACTACTTTTGTGTTCAACTAATTGCTTCAGGTAACTTAGTTTCTTTCAATAATATATTATAAAGGTCATTACAAGAATAGATTTTAAAATTTGCTTTCACAATGATAATTGATTTGATAGTTTCAACCAAAAAACGATTTTTTTCGTCTGTCCGCAGTACGTCCGTTCTACTGCAACAGTATATTTTGTACCCAGCATTGGCAAAGAATACTCTAACGATTACTGATGTATTAATTGTTTCAATGTTATGATCTTTAGTGTACCTATTCAATATTTCACACCACTTAACTTCAACTTTATCTTTATTGTTTTGCCATTCGTGAATTCGCGGTTTGAAAACTTGTTCTACATGACTGAATCATAGAAATAATTTAATATAAATATTTAATATTGTGGATATTATAAAATACAAGTAGATAATATTATTATAGTCCCCGCAACATGCACACATTTGACAATAAATTGGCTATGGCACGCCGGTGGTACGTTGTTACAAACCGATATAATAATAATAATAATATGTACGTTTTACGTTGTCGACAACGATGTATGACATTATTAGTTTTTTATTTTCTACCCGCATAATTTATAGTTAAAACAAGAATCCAAATTAAAAACCAGTGAAAAGTATAGATTCAAGTATTCTATTGAATATTGTCATACAAAAATATCGTACAGAAAACAATGTTTTTTTATAAAATAAATTTCAAAAAATTATTAATTATCAGTACCTAAGGAGAAAAACGAGATTAATACAGAATAGACTTGAAAAAAATGAGATATAATGCGTCCCGTATAACTTTTGTTGGGACAACAGGATAATTCTGTCTAATACGTATGAATGGTACCTATGATATTATATCATTGAATTCAAAGTTAACACCTCATCCATTACAGTTACCAATTTGTAACCTACTGTACAGCAGAGCGTCATCCACTTACATGCTCTTTTAATTTTACTCCCCTTAAAGTTAGGGAACTAGGTTAGGTTAAATTTTAATTAGTTATTTCGAAACGATTTTTTATCTCCCTTCAACTTCGAGTTATCATTACTTCATTGTATTTGTTTTTATAAATAACACTATAGGTAGTAGGTAATTATATTGATAATAAGTTAAATAATATACACATAATTTTTAGATTCTGAGCGGAGCGAGGAACCTAGTGGTTTTACAATGGTGTTTATTCGATTTCAGCATATAGTACCATATCTTTTAGAAAATTGTAAAATCAAGATTGTACTTTAGAGAGGTTATTTTTCGATTTTATCAATAGTTATTTAATGCCAGGGGAAAAACCACCGAAAAATTACGAAAAACCGCTAATAAAGGATTTAGAATTGGATTTTAATGTATAACGGTTTGTTTATCACCATAGTAACGAATAAAAAAGAACAATATTATAATATTATAATTCAACTTACATATATAATAACTAATAACAATATAAAATATCCAGACTGACAAACCGTCACCGCTCAGAATCGTTTTCTTATATAATGATATTATATCATTGAATTCAATTTTAGCACCATCCATTACAGTGACCCACTTGTAATCTACTGTACAGCAGAGCGACATCCACTAACCCGCTTTTTTTGTTTTAATATGACTATAATCTTTGTGAAAAATAATAAATAAATATCAAAGTTTGTCAAATTTAAATATTTGTCAAGCTTATAATAATATTTTTTTATGTTATAATATACCTACTTAATCATAAGGTTAATAATAAAATATAATCTGATTTTAATTATTATAGAAGGTAGGATATATTTGTTACGTTTAATTTTGAATTTTAAGTTAAAGTTTGTACGAAATTAAATATTCAAACGAAGAATAACGATATATTAGTTCTTTTGTTGTAATTTAAAAATATTATCCTCTTACAAGTGCGTAACGTAGCAAATTTTACTCTCAGTATATTACGTTATTTTAAAAATTAGAGTTAATGTACCTCATATAAAATTTAAAGGTAAGATTATTATATAAGGCAATGTAAATATCATTTTTATTATATTTTAATTTTAAAGCGAGTTATGAGTATTTTAAGATGTACAAACAATTTACTATTTTACTATTCTTTTTGCATTAATGTTTCATTTCAACACAAACACAATTCATTAGTGGAGAATCCTGAAATGCCGGCACAATCGAATACTGGTAGTTGCCAGTTGAAATAATGGATAGTGACCGCCGCAATGTCACTGCAGCATGCCCGCATAATATTCATTTGATAAAAATATTATTATTAATTAATAATTACGTATTACAAAATAAACTATAATATTTTATATTTATACAATAGACTTTTGAATAATCATGATGCAATAATTCTCTAAGTTTTATACTCATATTGTATATGCTATTGTATCTCACTATCTCATGCTCGAATTATTATTAAATCTTAAATAGGTAATCAAAATATTTGAGGGGGCTTAGTCCCCTAAGTGCCCCCTATAGCTGCGATAACGAATAAATAATGATGATGGTGTCCCTTGATCAATAACGGTTAATTCAGTAACATGTAAAAAAACGAATTGAACTAATATTCCGTGACATTTGTTGAAATTTTGGCGGCAATATGAGATAAATTCTATGACATAAACCAATATTTAAATTGGTAATATTGGTTTTATGTAACATATGACTAGATGAGTATTACAAAAGTAGTGATATAATATATTAGTTAACAACGTGCCAGGTGTGGTTTTCATTTAAATTCTATCGTTTAGTACATTGTTATGAAGGACTGTATAAACGAAACGATATTAGAAATTTTAATAGTAATATGCATTATTGAACACAATTAAATAAAACAGTTTAGATAATGATCGATCATACGGCTATTCTAACGGGTTCCGAGCTACCGCCTAACGAGTGTCAACAACGCGAGCGTGCTTGACTGTCTTTATCGCCGAGATGAGTATACCAATCTGGCAACCTGTGAACCGTGATCGTCGAGTTTACGAACAGGATTTGGTAGCGCCATCTTTCGTTCCATCTCACGTCCTTAGTCCGATGATCGCTAAATTTAGTACAGAAATTTTCCGTTCTGCCTTACGTCGGATGTTCACCGAATGCTTTATATATATACAACTGGTAATCCACTCTATCATCGGAGGTCTGTTGTGTGACAAATGTCCGAAAAAGTCGTATGACAATTATTAACCCATACCTCCAGTCTAAATAAAAACTCCGCCCGGCTGCTGCCCACCGACCCAGGCACAACCGGGCCTGAGCCCAAATGTTATGTATAAATTCGGTACTTTCCACAGATCTGTGGCATGTATCCGAGGGTCTACTTCACATTTGTTCACAAAAACTTGACCTCCACAAAATTTTTGGTATTTTATTTAACTATTAAATTTTTCAAATCTCGCCTGTAATTAATTTTTTTTATTCGTGCAACGTAAAATTAAAATGTCCAACTGATGTTCCACTGATGAAAAAAAAATGTTTTATAAGTACCTAATAAATGTAAAAAAGCGGGTAAGTGAATGTCGCTCTGCTATACAGTAGCCAATAGGTCAGTGTTCGGAACGTTCACTAAAAAATTAATTGGTTCACGTTCACGTTCAGTGCTTAAAAAAGGGACTAGTAAATTTTCAAATTCATTTTTTTTTCAATTGAACGCGTTCTTTGAAAATATGAATACGTTAATTTTTTCGTTCATTTAATTTATTTTATTTTATTTTTATGAATCTATTGTTTAAATACGAATACAAAATCGTGGAAATCGTAATATTATTGATGTTTTATGTCCAGGCGTGCCCACTGGAATTCCATGTATTTTATTTTTATAATTCGTAATATATTATATATCATAAAAGTATTATCAATCAATATTTATTAAATAATAAATACATTTTAACATTTTTATATCATAAAAATCGTTCAAATTCATTAAATAAATAAACGTCGTTCACTTTCACGTGCTATTTAAAAAAAACGAGTGACGTTCACGTATTGTTCACTAAATTTGAACGTGAATGCAAGAACGAGTGTTCATGAACGACGTTCTTTCCAAACACTAGAGTAGGTAGGTTACAAGTGGATTACTATGATGGATGGTGTTAAATTTGAATTAAATTATATAATATCATTGTAAACAAAAAACGGTTCTGAGCGAAGACAGTTTGTCAGCCAAGGATAATTTACAATATTTATATTATTACTAATAATACGGTAGCCGGTAAGTTGAATTAATATTATTTGTATACAATAATGTAATATATAATATTTAGACTTAGAATAAAACACGAGACAAATAATGACAACGGACCATATTATGGAATGTGGGTGATCCAATATGCAATATATACTTACGCATTAGGCACATTTATACATTATACGCACTCCTATTACCCACTCGACACATGCAAACACATAAATAATATTCAACACCCCTCCGATCAGACGTTTAGTGGAGACAACACAATCAAATATCAGCGGCGCCAGTAAACACCGTATATTATAATATCATGAACGCATTCTTTCGTATATATATATGTACATACATACGTGTACATATATATATATACAAATACATATATATAT
>WHPZ01590500.1:0-20209 GCA_016617965.1 Macrosiphum rosae
AATTGGAAATCAGGTATAATTTTGTTATCTGTGGCAATTTTCAAAATTCTTTTCATGAGTAGTTTTTCAAATAGTTTACCTACGACAGACAGAAGGCTTATAGGTCGGTAAGAGGAAGGGTTTTCGGGAGGTTTGCCTGATTTATGAATGAATATTATTTGAGCATGTTTCCAAATAGATGGCATGTAAGAAAGGCTGGATATAGAATTGAATATATACGATAGTAGGATTATTGTTTTGGGTGGTAGTTGTTTTAAAAGTGGAGCAGTTATGAGATCATGACCGGGTGTTTTACCGTTTTTTAAATGTTTTATATAGAAAAGTACTTCATTTGGGGTAGTGGGTTTGGCAGGCATAGAAACTCATATACTCTGGCAGAGTGCTGGGGATTTGTTTGGATAATATTTGGTTTGAATACTGTAGCAAGGTGTTCGGCAAAAACGTTGGACTTTTCAACGTCGTCAGTGATTTTAGAGTTATCGGAGCGACGAAGTGGAGGATTAGATTCGATGTGTTTAAGGATTTTGTTGGTTGCTTTCCAAAGCGAGCCATTTGTTGGGCTTAGGTTAGAAATGTAACTATCGTAGGATTGAATTTTGTGATTTTGGAGTTTTCTTTTAAGTTTGTTGGTTAGGTTATTAAAGATCCGCTTGTCATTGGGGTAACCTGTGATTTGCCATTTAGCACGAGCTTTTTTTTTGTCTTAATAGTTCATTGATGTGGTCCGGGAGTGGATATTTATCTAGGATAGTGTTCGAGGTGGTTGAGTAGTTGTTACTTGTACGCGAGGATGTTTTGGCAGCAGATTGGATCATTTCTACAAAGGAAACAGAAGCTTGCTCGAAGTCTTGGGCAGTTTTAAGAGGTATGCCTAATTTTGTATTATTGCTTAAGTATTTTTTGTAGTGGGTCCAGTTTATTGGACCTGAAGTTAGGGAAGATCTTATTGGGATTTTGTTTGTTTCACCTCCAATGACTAACTTGTCTGGGGTATGATCAGAAGAGAGGTCCGTGATGTTAAATATAGCAAGCGATAAGTTACTGGAGGTGGGAATATACGAAGAAGTCTAGAATATCTGGATGCCTATTAGTGTGGGTAGGCCAGTATGTCGGATCAGTAGGTGGCAGATGTGACCATCTGTGATCGGTAATTGTTTTGTGTAGAATTTTACCTCTTGGAGAGGTGAAACGCCATCCCCATAATGGGTGTTTGGAATTAAAGTCACCACCTGCAATGAAATTTTTACCTAGTGAGTTGAAAAGTTGAGCAAAATCTTGGGTGGTGATTTTTTGGCTGGGAGAACAATAGACTGAAGCAAGGATTATTGGAAAATGGTTCATGAAGATTTAGATAGAAATACTGATTGGAAGTTTTTCTGTGAACTAAGTTAGTAGATATGATTATGGCAGAGCCTGCGTGAGTCGTACCGTCGGGGTGGTCTGCACGATATATTAAGTAACCAGGTAGTTTTAGTGTTTTAGTTAATTGAGTTTCAGTGATAAATGCTACGTGGATATTGTTTTGAATTAGAAAATTATGTAGTTCATGTTTATGTTGGGTTAAGCCATTTGCATTCCAGAGAATAAAATTTGTTGTATTATTTATTATTATGACTGAACAATTTGGTGATTAGTGATGTAAGAAGAGAAATGAGAGGAGTTATTAGTGATTTGAATTCCTCGAGGAAATATGTGAGGGTTGTAGATTTCGGGTCTGTTGAATCTTGAGTGTCCGAGTTCGAGGCTGTGTTTCTTTTGGAAGTTGTATGGGCGTATGAAGGTTTGGCATTGATGTTAAGCTGGTTTGTCACGTCCTGATGTGGTGGATCTCTTGAAGAACTTAGTGTTGAGAAGAAGTTTGGTCTGAAGTTTGGATCTCGCGAGGTAGTTTTTTGAACCGGAGTTTTGGTGGAATTTTTGAAGGTCCTTGTGGACTTGGCACCCTCTATAGTTGGCTGGGTGTGATTGAGTATATAAAGCACAACTTGCATGAGAGTCCTTACCTTTCTTGCATTCACTTGAGTGGTTATCTTGAGTGTATCGCCACATTTCACACATCTAGGTTGATGATTACAGTATGCTTGGGTATGGCCATAGGACTGGCAACGCGTGCATTCAATTAAGTTCCGTCTGGGGCAGGGCTCCTATATTTTTATTTTTGTGTAGTACAGTGTGTCTATTGAAAAAATGTCTTTGTTTGTTGGTGAAGGCTCTAAGTCAACGAAAAAGAGTGGGAGAGGATTTTTAGTTTGACTATGTAACACGTTAGTGATGTTTCTGACAGTGAAACCTTTGGAATTTAATTCCTCTTTAATAGTGTCGACAGGCGTAGAATGATGGAGGTGTCTTATTACCACTCTGTATGATTTTTCGTACTTGAGTTGATATGTGTGGAAGTTCACTTTTATTCTTTCAGGAATTTTACAGTTTTGCGATATGAATTGGTTGTGTATGTATTTAGTTATATATTTACTTTTAACCCATTTACGGAAGATTTGCACAGAAAACCATCAGCTTGCGTCAGCTGTTTAATGGATTCGCAGAAAAGATTAAACTGTATTATATCAGTTTTGATAAATATAAGTGGTGGAAATGGGACTCTTGCCTGCGGTAAATTTGCTGTGTTGTCAGTATCCATCTGCAGATCATGATCATGATCATGATCGTCGTCATCACTTGTAGCAAGTGGAGAGAATCTATTTTTAGAAGTATACGTAGCGTTTGAATGTTTAAGTTTTGGAGAGGTACCCGTTGGAGAATTTGGTTTATTTTTTCTCTTGTCTGTCCTTTTTGACCAGGGTGTAGACCAGTTGAAAATGTTATCATCATTACTGGCAGTGTTGATATTTGTGGATGGCCTGGCGTTCGGTAATATAGAGTTTTGGTTGATTATTGTTATCGAAGGCACTAATAGCTTTTGTTTATCGGTTTTTTTTGGCAATGGTGACTTGTTATTCATTTCGATGGTAATTAGTGGGAATAATTAAGAATTAATTTAAAATTGAATATTAACTATTTTCTTATAGGTATGTGCCTTATATTATACGTGTGGTGTATTTCTTATATTATTAATTATGTGCTGTTGTCGCCCCAGACATAAATATTAAATTATTAAAATTCATGCATTTCCAGTCTGTACAAATTGAACACATTTCATAAAAACATTCACAATCAAGAGAAACCGTTTCTGTGTCCGGTGTGTAAGAAAGGATTTAAATCGATCAAACAGCTCAGGAACCACAAGGTACGTACTAATATGTATGACAATATATAATATACTATGTCCATAATATATTATCTACTAAAGTGGCGTAGTTATAATTATTTGTTTTCCTGCAAAAGATCGGAAATTATTAATCAGTATATGACATATGTATATATATAAAAATAAGTGTACATTTTGAATACATTTTATAACTCAAGATCACCCAAACCGATTTCGAGGCATATTGAGATTGATATGTAGATGATTTCTGTGAAGTTTCCTACCTAATAATCAGTGTTGTAAAGTATTTGAGTAAAAGTATTCAAATACTTTTTTCCGTATTGAATACTTTTTTAAATACTTATTATTTTTAAGTATTTGAATGGTATTTGAAATACTTTTTTTACTATTGAATACTATTTTATTGCTTACTTATTTTTTATTCTTTTGATTCTTAATTTGTTTCTACTTATAGGTAATTATTATATATAAAGATGAAAGTTGTTATTTTTTAATCCTGCGATCTGCTCTTATTATAAACCCTATTATATAATATAATATATTATATATTATACTAGCTGTCCCCTCGCGAGCACTTTGTCGCCCGTAATAAATGCAACCTCTTATAGGATTCAAATTTTGTTCAATTTGTTGTTCACTACTCGTTGTAAGGATGTTCAAAACTTATTAAAAAATAAACAATTATAAATAAGTAATTACTAAATTATAGTTACCTAAGTTAATACGATATCTAGTCGTGTATCCATGGGCCTATAAACTAGATTAAAAGGTCTATGCGTTGAATGTTTGTTTTTTTTTTCATACGATTTTATAATTAACCAACCAACGCCAATCACAAACAAAGTCAACGGGAGTATGGGACAATATTGGGAACACCTATAAAAGACTTTGAATTGGTTTTTAAATATACATATTATAATTTTCTAAAAATATCTTTAATACACAAATGTGATTGTATAAAAAAAAATCAAAAAATTCGGTTAGTCAAAAAATGAAAGGACACACAACCGCCGGATGAATGTCAAACAAAACAGTGAATTATAATATTGACTGATGACAATAATCAGTGGGGGATCTAGGATTTTTTTATGGGGGGTGCTAAAGTTAAGGTCTTGTAATCTGTATACTCCATATATACTGATTGCAAGACTTTTTTTTAATCCTCAAAATGAATGTGCCTAATATTTCAACTTTAAAAACAACATTATTTAATATGGCATAAATTCACTTTAGCTAGGTGCGCCCTGCATTTTTTTTTTTTTTATGGTGTTTTTTTGTTTATGGTTGACTTGGGCGTCAACCTTGGAGGTAGGTCGATATCGGATTCGTGCCGAGCGAATTTTCTATGGAGGTAATTTTTTCGGAATAGTGATTTTTTTCCACACTTTTCGTAAAACGCCGAAAATTCTCTCCCGGGCAATGCCAGGTGGGACATCTAGTACATTATATTTATTAGTACAACAATTTGGAAAATAAAAAATGGTGACATTTTTGAATAAAAATATGAATTAATAATAACTTAATTATACCTAATTTCATACTGAATAATAATGTAAAAATAGGTTGTACACTGGCTTCAATTTTTCCAGTGAGAAATCTCAATATATTTTGTTCTCAAAAAAAAGAAATCAAGAAATACCTCAGATAAAAATAGACATAAAATAGATCCCAATTAAAAAAAAAATCCTCGGTATGATATTCGACTCAAAACTTGGTTGGTTACCTCACCTAAAAACCACCAAAATGTTAGTAATACAAAACTCAATATCATTTCTCACACATCTTGGGGTGGCGACATATCCTCACTATTAAAGATTTATAGAGCGTTAATTAGATCTAAAGCAGAATATGGTTCAACTATATTTAGGAATGTCAACCAAAAGTACTTAAAAATGTTTGATACACTCCTTAATACTGGCTTACGTTACGCATTAGGCGGCTTCAAATCTAGTCCCATTGAGAATTTGAGAAACTTAGCTAACGAAATACCACCGAACTTAAGAAGAACATACAACATCGTTCTATATGCATCCAAAACCCTAATAAATATTGAAAACCCATGAAACAAATACCTAGCTAAAAACATAAAAGAAGCTGAAGAATATAAAATAGACGTACAACACATAGTAAAAAGAAAATTCCCAAACTTTCCTCCTTGGAAAATGTATTTTGTCATTAACCTAGAAATCTCAGAATTCAAAAAAGAAAATGCCAATATGTAAAAATGTATAATTATGTACAGAAACATTTTTTAAAACACATTACAAAAATACCATAACTACAAACACATTTATACCGATGCATCCAAAACAGACCATAACATTGGAATAGCCATAGTAACTGAAAACTCCACCACTTCCTACAAACGTCCTCCCGCATGTTCTATTTACACAGCCGAAACAATAGCTATATACAAAGCAGTACAAAATAATATTATAAACAAAGAAACGTCACAATAAATATTTAATATTAAGCGATTCTCTAAGCAGCTTAACTGGCATAATTAACTTAACAAACCCAACAGATGTATCCAAACTTATCCAAGAAATTATCTACATAGCAAGTCAAAAAGGAATAAAGATATCCTTTTTATGGATACCTGGACATTGTGGAGTTTACGGTAATGAACTAGCAGATCAAGAAGCATCCAAAGCAGTCTCATCTACCGACACCCAAATTCTAAGTCTAAGCACTTTTACTGATTTAAAAAAACTCACCCAGAAGGTTCTATCCCAAAAATGGCAAAATCACTGGACCAAACAAAACACCAAATTACCCCGGCTTAAATAGGAAAGATGAAACCATTTTGAATCGCCTTCAAATTGAGCATACTTTTGCAACACACAACCACCTCATGGCTAGAAAAGACCCTCCCATATGCGAATCATGTGGTGAGGAGTTCACTGTCAAACATATACTTATTGATTGTTTCAAGTACTAAGACTCAAAATCCAAACACTACATAACACAGCAATTAAGTGAAGCCTTTCAGCCTGATCTTCAATCAAACATCAAAATAGTCAACTTTCTTAAAATAAATCAAATTATATAACCTAATTTAAGCCTTAACCAAAATGTAAACCATTAAAAAATAAAAAAAATAGGTCCATCTATAAAAAAATGTACTAGGAAGATAATTCAACAAACAAACATTATTTAATACAAACATTTACAAGATATGACGTAATTAATTAAGAAATTCAAATATAAATTTAAATTCAACAGGCATTACTAAACTTGAATGGTTAGACTGATATATAACTATATCTAAAACTAAGTTTGACAAAAATGGATACTCTTTCTTAGTGCCCGAATCGTTCAATACTTTGTTGACTCCAAAACAATTAACGAGCCTATAAACAATTATTTTAATTACTTTCTTATAATATTTACCCTGATTGAATTGAACGTGTTGATAACTTTTTATGAAGATTAAGATTATCTAAAAATTTTCCAGCACAAATTCTTACATTTTGATTTTTTTCTAGAGCTACAAGAATTTTTGTAACAACAAACAATACTGGATCGTTGAAAATCCAAGTATTGCTAATTTTTAATAATTTTATAACTTCCTGTAAGTATAGAAATTATATATTCACGACATTAGGGCCGGATTGGTATGTTTCGGCCCATCGAGATTTTCACTCTTCAGCGGCTAATTTACATATTCAGAAGCCCAAAATTACGTCTATAATTATTACCTGCTTAAAGGTGGCCCAATCATATTTTAAACATGAATTTATTTTCACTCACACTCACACGACTGGCCTAAACTTTAAGCAGTCCACCGAGATTTCCTCGGTAGCTCTCCTAACCGATCCGGCCCTGCATGACATCACAAAACATTTTACAGTAGGTGGTATTGGAGTTGGAACATACATCAATTTTATTCTTCTTGACATAATTGAAAAGTACATCATAACATTCATCATATATCCATTCCGTCATTATCATATCTGATTTTTTTCCATACACAATTTTCATGTGTGTTGGTAAATCAGAATAGGCAGTATGATTGTTTCCTAAATACTTGACAGGTTCTGTAAATATAATAAAAAATTGAAAGATAATATAGAAAAAACTTGTGTTGATAGTTTTTGTCGTGCTTTATTTGCTTATTTTAATATTTTTAAGTGCTTATATCATATATGAATGCTTATAGGATATATTTAAGTGCTTTTTTGATGATTTTAGGTTCATCTAAATGCCGAAGTCTGGTTATGACTGTTATGAGTGTATAAAATGTTACAATTTAAAAATTCATATATCCGACATGTCCTTAACTTTTTTTTATAATAGGTCAATTCACCCTTAAACTAAAGATGGCAACACAAGATAGGTTCTGTTGAACTCACCATAGGCAGAAATAGCTTTNAATGTAGTAAATGTTTGGGGCGACTTAGGCCATAAAGCCCTCCACCCCCTATTTGAGCCTATGGACTCACATTTTCTACGTTGCGCGTGGGTCGGAGAGAGAAAAAAAATAGTGTACTAACATCCTCTTAATAACAACTGGAAAAATTACTTGAAATAATAATATAATATTATTAAATACAATTTTTAGTAACAAACCTATCGTATGATTAACAGAAACATAAATTACTGATAACAGTATAAATATATTAAAATATCCATACAATATACTAAAAAAACATGTCTATAATTTATATATAGTAGTATAGAAGTCTGTGTTATAGTAGCATGTGGGAACAATTATATTGCAGTATCAGTATCAAATCACAGAAAATAATATTTATGATATAACTTGTAGTAAGTAGTGTAATAAATGTACATGTCCAGATTAATTAGAGACCGTGCGTATAACACTATACACCAATTAATAGAATATTAACTATTATTATATTTATATTTTATATATTTGTCAGCTGGCTGTTCGGGTAAACGCCGAAAACGGTAACGGTATAGCAAGTCTTAACGATAAAATAACCATAGACCTAATATAAGGTCTATGAAAATAGTATAATATCCATAGACTTATAGATGTCTATAATAATGTACCTATATGTCTATGATAATCTAGAAATTCGCTGGACGAAACCAGTGTGAAAAATAATGCACCGAGATGTTTGGACCATATCATTTACATGGTCCGGTGCGAGATAATGTGGGATCATTTTAGTCTAGTTTAGCAAATTTTTAGAATATCACAGATTTTTATATACATACAGTACATAAGAAGTATCACAGAACAATAGTATAGACGTATAGTCTGTGCATAATATTAATATATTTACATGCTATATTATAGACACATAAGTAATTATTATAACTTATAAGTGTATAAGAAATATATGGTTTAGGCGTTTAGCATCTCAAATTTAGATTCAGATCAAATCCAACCTATACGGGAATAATTCACTATAAAGTATAAGCATGCTCATATACAATATACATGTTGTGTAGAGAATTTGTTTTCCAGCAAGCAACATGCCAAGGGGGGTCCTAAAGCACCTTGGCACCCCTCTATGGATGCTCGCCTGACAATAATAATATTATAATATTCTATCACATCACTCAGAGAAATATTTTATATATTTGAAAAATGTATATTAAATTAAAGAAAATTGGATATGATTTCCAGCCTATGATATTAATTATGTATTCATTGAAATAAACACCAATATATTAATATATTAATTATCCAACTATTCATCGGTAGGGGGAGGGAGGTTTGAACCCACAAACCCCCCTGTATACGCGCCTTTGTTGTACCATTAATGTAATCCTGGTACCTATCCTCCTTGTTTTTAAGATATTTCCGTTAAACTAAAGGAATATTATTATTTATATCTAATGAATTCCTCATATACATTTTAAGAACAATTTCCTTTAAATCAGTACATAATAATTGCACTAATTTAATGACATTTAAATATTATTCACTGTCGTCTTCCTGCAGGCGATCCACGTGAAAAACGGGAGGTCGTTGCCAAAGGCCGAGCTGGTGTGCCAGCACTGTTGCCGCGACTTCAGCACCAAGTACTTGTTGCACCAGCACATTGCCAGCGTACACATCGGGATGCGGCCGTTCACTTGCGACAGCTGCGGGTACGCGACCAACGTGGCCAGCTCGCTGAAGCTCCACCAGCGGTTGCACACCGGCGAGAAGCCGTTCGCGTGCGACGAGTGCGTCTTCCGGACCGCCGACCACAACACCCTGCGCAAGCACAAGATGCGGCACACCGGCCAGAAGAACTACACGTGCCCGTTGTGCGACTACTCGTGCATACAGGCCTGTTCCTACAAGAATCACCTCAAGACCAAACACCCGGGTACGGTATACCTGAATACGATATATTTCACACGATTTGGGTGTGTGTGTGGGGGGGAGAGGGTTGCCCCACGGCGTTGTATATACATACGATGGGTCGGTCGTTAATCGTAAAACAAAATTTCACGATAAAAACGGTCCTATTATGTCATCTATACATACGCAGGTGTACTCTTCTCCTCGCAATAGCGGATACAGAATTCATCCAAGGTCCAAGGAGGGGGGGGGCGAATTTTTAGAAATTAAATTACCTTTTTTTAGCCAAATATTATAATTATAAAAATACTGGCCAAAGTGGGAGGCGAACGCCCCTTCGCTCCACTTGTATCCGACACTGAATCCTCATCCGTGTTTTACCTATACATGCCAAAATTATTTTTGTGAACCTACTACCTATGTTTAAGACTCGTCAAAAAAATAAATGATGAGTAGGTAGTTGATTGAAAAATTAGAGAACAACTTAATAATTATCAATTATAATTTGAACTGTTGGGGCTTCTTGGCTGCTGTACTCTCATTTTTCCAAAGATAATAAATTATAATACATAGGTATTTTTTTTGTTTCATCATTATTAGGGGTTGTTTATTATTTTTTTCACTCTTATTAATGCAATTGGTAGAAATCGGAGGGGGGGAAGGCCTTGAGGGGGCCAAAGTCTGTCAAGCCCCCTACTTTTTAGTTTTGTAGGATCGCTCACATTGATGTTAATAATGTTAGCCCCCTTGAAATTTTAATGGATTTCCGCCTATGTTTACACCCAGTCACCCAATGGGAATAAATGTGTAATATGCTATTTTAAATTTAGGCATCAAGTGATTATTTTGCTTCATAGTAGTTGGCTTATAAAAAAGAAAATAGTTGGGTTGGATTATATTAGTTATAATAATAATTAATAATATATTTTATGTTATACCGGCAAAGGAATGGACGACGGTTTCGTATATAGCTGTGACATGTGCAATTTCAAGACCATTCGTAAAGATATATACATGCAACACATTGTCAAACACAAGGAGGAAACTGTGTACATTAACGACACATGTGATCCAATCATTGACTTGGACGAGGTAAGTCACAATAGTCAATAATATACACAATACATTTAATAATCAATGTGACGTTGTAATGTATATTAAATATGTATGTTTAATATATTAATCAATGACCGTTGTTTCTTTTTTTAGATGCTCAATGAAAAAGAAAAAATACAGACCGAAATTGTTGAACAACCGTATTACCTCTTCAACACTATCAGAGTTAAGCCGATAAACACTATAAACAATGAGGTTGTAGAGAAAACTATCTAAAGGTTAGGGTCCTGTTCATAGCAATTTTAATTGTTTGCTAATCTTTAATAATTATCTTTGTGTTGACAGCTGGTTTCAATAACGATGATATTATGTTGGCGGAAAATTTGTGCAGAGGATTTTTCTCAACATTTTACTATCGGAGTGGTTCAAATCTATTGTCGTTTAAGCAACCAATCAATTGTTAGAAAAATTGACTGACTTTCTAATAATAGTTAGAGTTTATCATTATTTCATTAAAAATAAATACATTTTAATTTTAAAATCCAAAAGGTTTTTATTATTTTTAAAATAACACCTTTATACACACTTACACAGAAACAATTTTGAAAAAAAAAAAAAATGACAATATAAATAAAATGCAGGTAATGAACAATTATTATAATATAATATAACTCCGTAGTAGTGCTATGTTTGTATGGCCAAACCAAACGATACAATTCATATAAAATAATATATTTACAAATAATTAAGTACATTTTTTGTCGTTGTTTATACATTAGAACATAGGTTTTCATTATTATTAAGGGAGGAGCCGTGTTCACACTAAATAATGTAAATTTGTTTATTTTATTTTTATAATTATTCGTATGGGAGCTGTTTAAATTGTTTTCAAAATCGGAAGAGCCATAAAGGTTGAAAACCTCTGCAATAGAATATATTGTCATAAAATCAAATTTAACTGTTCATTTAATAAGAGGTTCTTAATTAATTTATTATTATTATAAACATATAAAAAATTGACCCAACTTAACTGATAGATTCATTGATTAGAGTTAGGATTATTGTAATGTAAAAAAAAAAAATGAATTGGTAATTTTGACAATAACCAATCAAAGAAATATATTCTACACACCATGGCTTATTTTATAGCAATTCTTGGCACAATCATGTTGTCTAAATAATAAACGATGATTAGATTCTTTTTTTAAACTTAACTACAAATACAAATAATATATTATTTTGAAACCAAATAAGGCTACAAAGGAAAATCCTATTTAGTTTGGTGATTAAAAGTGTACCTATATAGTATATCACATCTTATAAATAATAATTATAACTAAAAGATTTAGACATCTTGACCGAACAATTTCATACAACATAAATGTATTTAAAAATATACTCGAATACTCTAAACATACAGAGTTAAATAAAATATGATTTAACATTTTAACATTCAAACATGTCAACAATAAACTAAACACAATGTTACTAAAAAGTTTTTAAAAGTATAAGATCGAATATTAAAAACAACCGTATGATATAATCTTAGTGATTGTATCATAGGCATAAAATTATTTATTTTTCAACTTCTAGTGTTTATTAGACAGTTGTTCGTAGCAATTATATTGAACATACAATATCCATAATCAGGGATCAAAAAATAATATGACAAATATTTGCTTATAATTTTACTTTTTAATTGATACAACCAGATTGCTCGTTCAAAAATGACAATTTTGCGATGGGGGAATAGTAAAATTTAAGTATATTTATTAAATACATTTGTATGGCAAAATTAAAATAATTGTTCAAAAAATTGTAAGTATATATTTACTATAAATATTTTCAGACTTTATTACAATGGCATTAAGATTAGGGGGAGGGTTGCAAAAACTTATTTAACACATATAAAACTAAAAAATAAATAAATAATACAAATTGAACATTTAAAACTAAAATTTGATTACATGAAATTTGTTCTTTTAGAGGAGTTATGGAATAGGTATTTAAAAAAAATCTATGATGTTTAAAAATTTGTAAGTACATTTCTTATGTATATAAAATTATACAATAATATAATAACTATTTTAGATATGATAATAACCAAGTACCAACGAAACAAAAGTATTTAATTCATTGAACTATGTTAAATTTGATCAATAATTATACTAAATTTAATTTAAAAAAGGATGATTTAAACATAGTATAAAATCTAAAAATAAAATACAAAATATTTTGCAACCCATTTAGGAACCGTTAATAACTATTAGGTATGAAAAAAAAGAGTAGATTTTTTGGCATATTTTCTTCTTAAAAACTACTTTTTTTTATATTGCATAGACTAGAAAATTTAAGTCTTCAGAAAAATTTTAGTGTTGTATCTTGTATAATAAGAAGTTGTATGGAGATTAAGTCGAAAACCCTTTGCTTAGTAAAAATGCAAAACAGAATAAATCAACTTAATTTAAATAAATATATATAAGGAATACTTACGAATAATTGGTAGATTTATTAAATACCAAAGAAAAGAAATAGCCTTTAGAGAGACTTGTATATAAACATAATATTAATTATTATAATGTACCTACATAAATTATAAATATGGCATTTAATGTTGTTCGTGTTTCCGTCTCTTAAGGAATAAAGCTTCATGAAAATCATCTGAGCTTAACTTGTTTCTATCGATATGTAATGTTGAAAATAACTCACCGTCAGTCATTGATTTTGGAAATGTAAACACACATCTACTTTTGTCGGCCATATTAGCTGAAACACACATCCTATCTTCACTAAACAAAGTTTGATAGGAATGCGCTTTATTTGTATGGACAACGTTGCATTCTTTGCATGAAGTTAAATTGTCAGCCGATGTACCTTTGTAAAGTGGCTTTAACATAAACTTTGGCACTGTTAAGCTTGCTGACCTCAGTTGACGACCTGATACTGGTGACTTTGTTTCTGGGGTACGATTTATAGATACACCAGATATGAAGAGTGTTGGTGACTTTGGGATACCCGTATCTGATTCTATGTCAGCGGATATATCATTATCGGCACTGTCTTCAGAATGACTGCTGAACTTCTCAATTCTAATGTTAAGTTCAGGCTTGATAGGTAGTTCATCAGGAGTTTTTGATTCATTCTCTAATGTTTCATCTGATGTATCCAGGGCAGCGGTTTTTCCTATTTTACTTAAACGTTTGGGCAATGTAACGCTAGATGGTTTAGATGAGTTTTGCCAATACAGTTGAGCCAAGATATTGCACAGCTACGGAAAATAAACAATATTAGTGAAATGTTCAACAAAAATAATCATGTTAAACATACTTTTTTGTCTGAACTTATAGGAGCGGCAATATTGCTGTCATCCAATGATGTGACTGCACGACATTCACCATTGTTGTTAATTTCCATGAGAATGGAAGCAGTTCTTCTAGGCAAAACTTGAAAGCCGTGATTCAGTTTTCCACGTTTTCTATCTATTTTATCTTGTCTATCATCGCTGTTCATATGATACACATTAACACAGTATCTAAGCAAAGAAATCAAGTTATAAACCACTTGTTTGCAAAACTAACTGCACACAACAAACAAACCTTCGATTATTTTTGTACAAATCTCTACGTGAGAGTAGATCACCAAAAGACAATGATCGCCTAAGATTTTTATTTTCCATACGACTGTATATGTCTTCACTAAAATCTAAATAATAACTGTTTTTGTGTAAATCACCTACTTTAAACACACCATCATCAAGTTTTATACCACTACATCTGGAAAAAATATTTTTTAATTATATAACGTATAATTTTGTACACATCAATCAAGTATAATTAACAAACAAATGTATTACTTGGGTAAGATAAGAGGAATATCTGTTTTTAAAATAGTATTCTCAGGAATATTTTTTGTAAGTAAAATTGTTTCATTGTCGTTTGTAGTCTTTGATACATTTCTGGATTTAGCCATTGCAATTTCATCTAAAGACATCTGTAAAGCCATTTGCAATTGCTGGTCATCGTCATTTGAATCTTCAACAACTTCTAAAAATATAAATAATGAATCGTTTTTTTTTCAATAAAACCATATGTTAAAATATTAGTAATCACCTGAATAATTTTTGCTACAACTTGCTTCTTCGATCTCTGACCTAAAAACAAATATTGGTGTTAACAATACTTATAAATTATAATTAATTATATTAATTTAAAAAAAAAAATTATAATGTACTTTTTCTTTAGTTGAGCATCTTTTATCATTTGAAGTCTAGACATTTCAAGTGCAACAATAAGATCCATTGCAAAAGTACCAACAATACTGGTGCGCTTTTCCTTTTTTCCTATAAATATAATTAAAATGTAAGTAATAATTAAGAGGGCGCCACACGGACGTTTGCTTATTTGTCTTACAAGTGTGTAACATATCAAATTTACGCCTAGCAGATAACGTTTAGCTCTGTAAGTTTAAAAATTAGAGTGAATCGGCCTATTATGAGAACTTTATCTGTGTATGTTGGTTTTGTACAATTATACAGTTTTTAAGTGAGTTATGAGCATTTGTTACACTACATTAAATACGCATAACTTGCTAAAAAACTGAATTATCGTCAAACCTTCATACAAACACAGATAATGTTCTTACCAAATGCTAACCCCCCCCTCCGGTTCTCGATACCATGGTAAAAAAAAAAGATTCATAATAGGTCAATTCACTCTAATTTTTAAACTGACATAGCTAAAAGTTATCTGCCTATAGTAAATTTGCTATGTTACACACTTTTAGGACGGAGACAACCAATGTCTGTGTGACGTCCTCATAAGTAAAAAATAGCTTAATTCAAAATTATTATTATTATTATTACGTTCAACTAAGTAGTAAGTATATTTATTTAACTTACGCTCTTCTAACAAAGTTTTGTGAGTATTTTTGCACCTTAAGCTACAGTATTCATGAAATTTTGATGTTCTAGGATTCCTCACTCTTGCTTTTTTACAGTGCTCCATTTTACACTGGCCAAACACACTAACAGCTAGAGCTCGATCCAATTCAGTTTCCTTGTTTTAATAATTAAAAATAATCAAATGTAATGTAAAACCAAACTTATAGTAATTTAAATTTTTTAACCTCTTCTTCATCTGAACAACTTTCAGGCCAATCTAATATAGCAGTAAGGTTACGATGTCTTCCTTTTGAATCTACAATCCACGGATTATCTGGATCGATTTGAATTGAATCTCCAATTGCTTTCTTCAATAAATCCTAAAAATTGTTTTGTTTATTTATTTAATCTTAAGTTTCCAGAATTTTTACACTCACTTTAGCAGTAGCATTTATATGTTTTTGAGACATAGTGGTTGATTTTGGTTTGGTAACATTCGGTGGAATAGAAGGCATGCTTTTTAAAGATATAGATCCATCTGATATGGCATTAATAAATTCATGGCGTTTTCGTCTTAATATACTAGTAGTATTAATAATGGCACTTCTTGGATTACATAAATATTGTCTTAAAACCATTCCTGATAACTTTTCAGTAACTTCCTCTACTTCATTCTAAGACATAAATTGGATTCATAAAATATAAGGAAGTTGAAAATCCGATAGTTTTAAATGATATAAAATGTAATCTATTTTATCAAATTATTAAATTTATATCAAGTTAATTAATTTCAACTTTTAAACCAATTAATTAATAATAAATATTTTTAAAATTTTACCTGCATAAACTCTAAAATATTTCTATTATATGCACTATATAGCATATAAAACCCATACACATATGATGCACACAGAACACGTTTGGCTTTCTGCACTTCAACAACTGCATCTTCTACAAATTTTGTACGCTCGTCATCTATAATAAATTAGAATTTAAAGTGATTATTTTATAGAAGAGGCTGTTAGAATTTAAGAATAGATACCTTCGGATATATTTAAGGCAGTTGAAAGAGCTATTCTCCAATTTTTGACAATTTCTACAAACAGTTCTTCCATTGTGCGAGTCACTTCATGTTTTTTAAATTTAGTATAATAATGAAGAAATTTACTTAATTCCAAACTTTGCTTATTCTTTTGTTGAGCCTATGGATAATAATTAAAATTGTTACAAAAAAAATTAAAAGTATTAAAAATTTATTTCCAATTATAAGTTATTTATAGTGAATATTTTGGCATGCATATCGGTTTTATGGATTTTTATTTTAGCAACATGGTTTCTTTTCTGGTCCCAACTACTTGTAATATAGTATTTTTGAATTATATAATGAATGTATTTTGTCGTCAAGAACAATGTGATGTAATATAAGTTGATTTCTTAAAGGCATTTAACCAAGTAACCTATGCTGTTCTCGTTACAGTATATGTAACCGTAGTATCTATGGTTATTTGTATTTTGATTTTGTCAAAAATTAATATTGCCTATTCCTATTTTCCTTAATTTTTCTCGATTATTATTAAGAAACTATTCGGAATTTTAAATAACTGTTGTCTCTAAAATGTACCAACTCGCTCTGCTCAGAATCTAAAATGATATTATTTATTATATGTTGTGATGTGAAACACTATTATGATAAATAATTATAGAAGTGATAATATTAGTATGTATTATATCATTCGCCATGTTAAGTTGAATATGATAAGCATAATTATATTATTTACCTGAACGAAATAAACAACAATAAATCTGGGAGGCTAATATTTACACTGACCCTCTCTAGGTACACCTGTGTGCAGGTATCAACTTTATAGTATCTACAAGTTGACTGAGAAATTCCGCTCCCTTTATATACTTTAATCTGCCACTAACTACCTTTATGATTCTCCTAAACATTGTTTGATTAGTCTCACCAATATAGCCCGTAATGTCAACTATACAAAACTTATTATTACTTTGATTGTTAAGCTTAAGAAATTTGCTTGTATTTTATTATTGTTTTAGATATTAAAACAATTTTTTTTATTCTATTCTATTTATATAAAAAAATAAAATCAGAATACATTTATTGAAGTAATACTTTTATATTTTTATTTTATTTTATTTATTTATTTATTTATTTATTAATACAAAAGGCCAATTCACAATATATTTGTATAGATAACAATAATATAATATAATTTAAAATAAAAATATAACATAATAAAAGATAAATAGATTAAAATATAGAATAATGGTAATAATAATATTAATAATAATAATAAAAATACATTCAATGTTTCTTAAAATAATTTACTATTTCCCAAAGACATTAAAATATTTATGGGGTCGTAGGACGTACATTTTTTAGATGAATGAGGAATATAAAATAAATTATTGTAGCGAGTGTAGTGGTTTTTGACTTTGAAATTTAATTGGCTTAATAAAAATGAATCATCAATCTCGTTATTCAGTAATTTGGTGAGAAAGGTGTTGTATGATAAGTGTCTAACATACATTTAAAGATTCTAAGTTTAACAATTTTAAAATGTTATGTTAGTGAGGAGTACTTTGAATACTACATTTATGACATATAAATCTGAGAGCTTTATTTTCAACTTTTTTAAGTTGATCATTATGTCCTACATTGTTGTGGTCCAAAATTAATGGAGCGTATTCTAATAAAGAACGGATTAGAGAGGTATATAGACATTTGAGAGCAAGTGGATCACGAAAATCGGAACAGTTTCTTTTTATCATACCAAATACAGCTAAAGATTTATTTTTAATCGCTGATACATAAGCATTGAATAACAGTTTGCAAACAAATAAAATCCCTAAATCTTTAAACAATGACGAACATTGTAAGTTAATGTCACATATATGATAATTAAAATGCAAGATATTGTGCTTTTTGGAGTAAGTAACAATTTGGCATTTGTCAATATTTAATGAAAGGCTATTTGGAATGCACCATTCGTTAAATGAAGCTAAATCACTTTGAAGAAGTTTAACATCATCGGGGGAAGAAATAGATTTGTAAATTTTTGCATCGTCGGCAAATAATAAAATGTTGGAGTGTGTAATGGAGGATACAGTATCATTTATAAATAAACTAAATAGGAGAGGGAAATGGTGATCGCCTAGAGGAACTCCAGAAATTACGTTTATAGGTGTCGATATAAAATTTTTATATTTGACAAATTAGATTCTTTGAGTTAAGAAGAGCTAAACCATGATAATAGAGGATTGGCAAAGCCGATTTCCTGTAGTTTATTGATTAATAAAGCGTGGTTCACTATCAAAGGCTTTTTCAAAATCAGTATAAACAACATTTGTCTGTTGATTATTAGAAAAAGATTTTATTATATGATGTTCAATAGTTATTAAATTAGTAAGACATGATTTATTATTGCGAAATCCATGTTGTTGTAGTACTAAGATATTTTTAAATATAGGCGTAAGCTTATCATTTATTATTTTAGAAAATATTTTTGGGAGAATTGAAATTATTGATATGGGACGGTAGTTTGAGATAAATGATTTATTACCTTTTTTAAGAATTGGATTATTATAGGTGGATTTCCAAGATAATTGAAATGAGCCACTATTTAAACAAAAATTAAAGAGATATGTGATAGGTGGTGAAAGTATAAATCTGCAGTTAAAAAAAATTTAAGAGAGAGACCATCAGGATCAATTGCATTTTTGTAAGATAGAATATCTAATTCATTGAAAACTTTTAGGAGTTCAGTATGAAGTGAGTTTAAAGTATCAATAGATCAAGCTATATTAAACTGAAAATTAATATTTGTAGGAGCTGTATCTTTATATACTGAAGAGAAGTATTGACTAAATAAGTCAACAATTTCTTGACCATTATCAGCTGTCTTATGGTTAAATGACATTGTGTTTGGTAAACCAGATAATTTTTTAATATTATGAATAAAAGACTAAAATTTCTTAGGCTGGGATTTAAAATATTTTTGATTATTAATTAAGTATTGGGAGTAATCAAATCTACTTAAAGTTTTGCATTGAGCACGTGTGGAAGAAAATTATTGGTAATCATCGTGTGAGTTAAATAACTTAAATATTGAATGTTGGTATTTTTTTAATTTGATTAGATTTATTAAGTACTATATAAAATATATTAATACTTACTTCTTTTACAAGAAGACCACGTTTTTCATCGGCTTTGCAAACAGCATTCATACGATTGCAACGGAAAAAACCGCCAGTAGCTGAACCATGTTTTTTCCAGCTTTCTTGACATATCCAACAAAATTCAAACTTACACTATAATAAAAAAAAATCATTAATATACATTTTTAACACCGGCTGCCGGCGGTCATCAGTACGCCAAGTATATTTTTCAGTGTCGTTCAAAATTTGTATATTATACTGTCGTATATAGTAAACAGTCGTCAAGATATTATTATTTCATATATATGTAATAGAGATGGGAACATTCTAAATTGTAAAATATTGATATAGGTTAGTAAGGCAATATGTGCTGAGGCAGCAATAAGATTTTAACATATAACATCGCCATACGCACAGGCACGGGAGAGTCCCGTTGTCGCTGAGTGATTCGGCGAGGACGTAGGTACGACGGTTGTACGTGTGAAACGTCAATCATAGTACGGGCTAGGCAATCTGAATTTGCTAAGTGTTTCATTTATGTTTGTTTTAATATAATAAAAGTGTTTCCGACCTAAAAACCCGAGTTGAGTATTATTTCAAA